>QTSX02006722.1:0-59739 GCA_014839935.2 Entomophthora muscae | reverse complement strand
TAGACCACTAAATCCAGTATAGTGACTCTTGGAAGCTTAACCAACAACTATGGACACTAATAATAAAAATATAATAGTAAATAATAAAATTTATATAAGCGCATATGTGTTTTATTAGTAAAATTGGGATTTGGCTTAAAAAGTGTCAACCTGGCCACCTTTTCTTTTAGGGTGTCAATCACAGGTCCTTTTAACTTCCATTAATAAATTTACATATAATTTACCCCTTAAATTGGTCTTTGAGCCAACAGAGTTATAAACAGAGTCACCTTCCAATGTTGTTAATCTTGGTTTTGGTTTCAAACCTCAGAATAAAAAGTGAAAATCAGCTTAAATTGGTTAAGCCAAAAATACTAGCAGTTCCACATACCCAGTAGCCAACTTCATTACAGTTGCCGGGTGCAAGTGTTGGAGCAGTGGGTTGACCCTCTGGAAAGGCTCTTCACAGGAGACCCTGTGCCGCTAAGTCTGACTTTTCCATCACTTGAAGCCAAATGCAGAAGCCAACTTGAGTTCCCAAACAAGACAACAAGAACCATTACAATCTCTGCTCAGCAGAAAGCTTAATTTGGTGCTTGAATTATTATAAGGATCAAGCCATCCTCATGTCCAACCCAACTGATTGATCATCTCAATCTTGTTTCTCTTAAAATGATTTCCCAACTATATGAGTGATACATCTCAGTAAAGATAGCTATCTAGCCCCCAAATATTTCCCCTTGTAGCTTGCCAATACAGCACAGTTATGACACAGGCTGTAGCCCAAGTGCTGAATTTAGGTCCCCTGCCTGCATGGTAACAAGGGTTTGACATGCCACTGGCCAAGGGTTAGAAAGGTTAAATGCTGCTGGCTGCCATCCCAACCAGCAGGATCATGTACCCTCTTTACAGATCTTGGTACATGCCCCCTCCCTGGCTCTGCCCAGGATCCACTCATCTGGGCCCTTCTCTCTAACAGAACAGAGAAGCTCTCCCAAGCCAAATTTAACTAGAGCGGTCCCTGCTGGGATTCCAACCATCAACCTATGTAATACATGGCCAGCAATCCAACTCTCCCCAAAAAGGGAGCGGAGCAACTTAACACGTAATGTACCCAGGTGTAGCCCAAGACCAACCATGGGGCCTTGGGATGGATGATTGGAGGGAAGGGGCCAGTTTCAACATAAGGGGCATGGCAGCGGTGTGGACCAGAACAATCCCAGATATAACCCTCAATTTGTCAGCTGGAGTAGGATCTGGAGTTTTGATGTTCCTGTTAGCCTGGCTGGACCTGAGTAGCACGCACAAAACCCAAACAAGGGGGAGGGGTTTCCTGTTGCTGGGAAAGGTCACAATAGTCTACTAATCAGTCAGAAAGTGGAAATATAGAGTTTATTATGGATATTGAAAGGGATGAAATTGTTGGAGCAATTTGCTCAGGAAAAGGATTTCAGCTTAGATACTGAAGTGGAAGTGGGGAGGAACATTGTGGTTGCCCATGGTTCCTGCAAATACTGGCGGTGAGGAGTGTTTTACAGGGCTACGGCAAACTGCAGCCTGCAGAACAGGAAAAGGTGAAGCTTGGGTTTGCTTGGGGGATGCAGTTGGGTTCTTTGATATGTGCAGGTAGTTTGGACTGAATCGGATGAAAAGCAGTTCCAGGGCTTGGTTCAATTTGGAAATTGGATTGGGTCCCTGGCTTGCCTGGCAATTGATTGGATTTATTGTTGCGGTCTATTAAACGCTGATCGGTTAGACGTGCTCTGTGGTTATTTTTGGATCCATCTATTGCTAATTTAAATGTATTTGCTTTGTTGCTGTTGCCCAAAGATTCCTGTTTTAAGCTTACTATGGCATTTAGATCAAAGATGCAATTTTTGCTTTCACTCTCCTCTGTGGATGTATAGTAAAAGCGTGTTTGTTTTCTTATTTTAAATGGGTTTTGTATAGCGTTAAATCAACCAATTTAAGATCCAGGTTTGGATTTGAATCTGCATCAATAGATGTTAATCTGTCGGTTGTTTTTTCAATGTGATTAAGTTCAAAATTTCCCTTTTCTTGTTTAAAAAGAAAGCATTTCCTTACAGTTTCAAAGGGTGGGGATCCATCCCTTTTATAAACTTCAGGGGTCAACACCTCTCCTCAGTAGCTGGGGGTTCCATTCCTGGTTTATATTCCCAGTTTGAGCAACATCATTAGATCTTGGATCCCCTGGATGAGTTCTTTAGTCCATCTCAGCTCTAGTTTCTGAGGCTGGATTGATTTCTCATCCAGATGTGTGGGGTCCCTTCCTGCTCCTTAGCAATCTTCTCTTGCTTCATCTTGCCCTCATAAATCAGGTTCAAGGGGAAGAACTGGATGGACAGGATTCTTCCCTGGCCAGCAAAACTCTGCTGAAGCCTATCCATAGGGATGGTTCAAGAATGGGGGTTAAAGCAAGTAGATTGTTTGAATCCAATAAATATGTAGAGATGTTATAGAGTTTTATTACTGATTTAGGGGTGTGATGGCGGATTAGGGGATAGGTACTGGAAGCGTACAAGTGGGTCAGATACCCCAACGTTATCGATATGCTTAGCGGATCAACCAGGGTTTCGGTGGGCTGCTTTTATTAAGGAGTCCCCAGTGTTTTAGGTTGGATATTGTCCGGAATGGGAAGTCTAGGCTGAGATAGGGAGGGCTTGCTGTAACGGTGACAGTTACTAAACGGGAGGATGAGGTTGGGGAGGTATATAATGATTTGAGGGAAGAGGGGGTTATGTGGGTAAATGCTATTCCTGCTAGGGCAGCATCAGCAGAGATATTGTAGTTGGTGGTGGCATGGATAAGATGAACAGTATTGGTTTTATCAACGATACAAATGGCTTAAATGGAGTTATATTAATAGTCATGTCCAAGGATAGCAACATATTTTAATGAATAGTTAAAACCAGTGCCATTAATGCTTATACTGATATCTTATCGGGATAGATGGTCAATAAGTTAGCTTAAAATATTAAAATCATCCTTCTCACAGGGTCACCTTGTCGCTACCTGAAATGATTGAATTCTAAATATACAGCCTATAGACAAAAGTAAGAACATAGTTAGGACAAGATATAAATATAAATACATGCATAGTTTAAAGTATCATAGATATTCATTGCCTTCTGCAGTTCAATATGCTGCACAAGGTTTACTTGGCTAAGGCTTGTAGCATTGGGTAAAGATCTCAAGTGGTTCAGACAGGAAAACCGTAGCCTGGATTTGGCTCTTTGGCCTCGCATTTACTAGGCCATGGCCGCGAGAGGCACATAGCAGAGCAGGGTCAAATAAAGTTTCAGTGGTGAATTTCTTGACAATGCGGATCTGAAACGAGCACGGCTCTAGAACAGCATATTAGCGAGAACAAACATACCGTTACCTCTCCATGCAGGCAGCAGCAAGGATATTTCTGTTTGGAGCTTATAGTGGAGATGGGACTGCATCGTGAAAGAGGAGGCGGGCGGAGTTATGGTTTGGGTGCTCTTGTCAGGAAAACATATATGGATGCAGATACTGGACACTTCATCGACAAAGTATAGCTCGCCCTCGATGGCCAGTCGCAGAGGCAACCCTGACACAACCTCTCTTGGCTTGTAGGGATTGGTGAGTGGCTTCAAAATGGCTGCTTTGGATTCTTTGATGACGCCGGGCAGGCTTGGCAGGCGAATGGGATAATCCTAACATCAGCCATGGGCATGCAACTAACTCCCTTACCATTGAAATCTTGATCAGCTTTCCCAGCCCGAACTCTTCACTCTTTGAGCCATCCATCGCGGCAAAGTTGGAGAGGATCTTAATTATATTGCTGAGATACAAGTGGGTGGAGCTGTGGGGCTGCATGTCTATGCTTGATTGTACGCGCTTGATGATGAACACCAAGGCTCGGTTGGAATTGAACCAATGGCTAATATAAGCACGAGTTGTGGTTGGGAAATACCTGGGCTCAGAGACAAGCTTGCTGATATAGCAGTAAAGCGACGCCAAGACTCTGAGTTCAGCAAAGAACAACTTGATTTCTTTGTTTGTGCCAAGGAACTGGTATTCCAGCTGATAGGAAAGATCTAAAAGCTTGCTGCCATCAAGGAAGAGTCCGTCAAACGAGTGGTATGCTTTGCGTTGGGACTGATGGCTTAGTTGATAGCAACATGGATTACCTCAATGACAATAGTCAGCGCATCCAAAAGGGTGGCAAGGAACTTGGCCATGCCAGCCTTGGAGGCCAGGTTTGATGTCAAGTAAACAAAGGTGCTTTGGATTAGGAATGAGGAGTGGGCTTACGTGTTGAATTCCTTGATTTTAGGCAGATTCTCTTCGATGAAATCAAGCTTGGGGATGTTTTCAGTTGTGGTCTTGAAAAGGGACAGGAGCTTCTCTTCCATGGGTTAGCAGGTAGGGTATGCTGTACCTGAATCTGGGTTCGCTTGCGGCTTCAAGATGGATTTGGGATCAATGCCCGCCTAGCCAAGGTAAGCTGGCGGAGGTAGGTTGGCTTACGTCTGTTGCTTCGGAAGCAGATTCGGTCAAGTAGAGGGGGAATTTATATTTCAAATAGGAGAAGTGGTTGATAAGGGATGCTGGGAAATACTTGACAATCCTTGCATCAACAAAGGAAGCGTTGAAGGCTAAAATAGCCTTTGCAATATCTAAGGATTAGGGTTGGGACCAAGGGTGGATTACATATGGGGTCTTCGGTATCGCCATCTTTTGTCAGGAACTTCTTGTCGACTTGAAAAAGATTGAGAACAAATCCTTCGTCTTGGGGGTCAGCTTAGTCCATCGAGACATGTTACCGCAAAAGCGAGCATGGCGCAGGCCTGTCAATTTCAAACACTCATAAATGGTGGGGAGATCCCCAGGGTGGCGGCGCAGGTTTGCCAGCAGCCCATTCACGAGAGTAGGGAGGATTGTGGCCTTATCTAACAGAAGGAGTCTAAAGGTTAGAAGTCCAAGGCTGGTTACCCCAAGACTTCGTGAACAGCGCTACGGATGGAGGGCTTCTTATCCTCCAGAACGCTGAGGACAATCAGCAGCTGTTCCTCGTCAATTGTCAAGGGAAAGGCTGAACGAATCTTGGCCAGGCTGGCAATGGAATTCATTCTTACCGTGTCGATCTCGTCATTGAAGGCGTCTGGAATACATTAGGCAGTTGCGTTCTTGTTACCGACTAGGAAATCTACTGCTCGGGTTGCAAACTCTTGGGAGTTCATGCATAACTCGCAGATAGAATCTGAAAGGTAAGCTGTATATCGAAGGGGCTTTACCGACTGAAGCAGCACGAACTTCCTGGAATTCGTCTTCAAGCCCGTGGATGAAGGCGCCGCACTCTCCTGACTTCAGAATGCGCACTTCATCGGGCTCCATCTCATATTCCCCATCGGCAGTGATCTGAGTTGTTCGCTTATGAAGGGTCAGCATGGGTTGGGAAAGCGATTACGTTTGGGTTTGGGGCTTGAGGCTGTGTTGGTTCGGGGTCGTTGCGATTGCGAGCAATCATCTTCTTGCTGAATGTCTGAAGCAGCAGCTTGTTGTCTGCTTTGTGGAGATTCCCTAGCAGCTGGAATCCCTGTTTCGTTAGAGGTGCTGCGCCAAGGATTACCTTTGATCTGACACGGGGTGAGGAATCATGGACAATATTGCAGACATTGACAAAGGCATCGTCAATGAGGCGAACTTTGTCTGCTTCTACTTCAACCATTTCGTCGGGGTAGGTGCCACACACGAGTCTAGAGATGAGTCATCCTTCCTCCTCTGCTTACCCCAAAAGATCTAGGCTCGTCAGGCGCACGTCCTCGTACTCGTCCTTCATTCGAAGCACACAAAGCTGATAGTGCGAAGGCTTGCAAATGCTACCTCGCAGATGAAGGTTTGTAAGAGCCTTGATGGCGTCCTTCCTGACCCTAGGATCGGGGTCATCACCAAAGTTCACTAGCAGCACTTGGATATCATCGGCCGAGAGGGGGAGAGTCTCAGCCACTTTCTTAGATGCAAGCAATCCAAACAGGTTGATGGATGAGCATCGCATGATATGACTGGGGCTCTTCAGATCCTCCCAGCACATGTACATGATTTGTTTCAAGAAGGCAGTGTTCCCTTCAGAGCGAAGCTTTGTCGCCATGATGTCGTAGATCGCCGAGTAGATGGCTTTTTTGCAAGTGACCGAGGTTTCTACTTCAATCTAAGCGTTATAGGATGAGATTGGAACATCGTTACTCGTTGAAGGTAAAGCGCTAGGGCATGGCTAGGGGTTGCCTCGGGAAAGCGGCAAAAGAGAGAAATTGTGCGGATGAATACAGCCTACGTTTTAAAAATGGTTTCAAGTTTAATTACTCTGAGGGTATCAGTTGGGGCCTTTTCCAATTGCTTAAAGAGTGAAGAAACAACCCAGTCAAATTTGCGATCGCTTATTGACAAAAGGCCGAACTTGCTCCTGAGACAAGCAAGAATCTGGGGTCTATTTTAGCACCAAAACCTGTATTTCTAACCTGGGAAGTCTGAGTGGGGTCAGTGCCTTTAAGCCAACATACGAGCTCCTATAGCAATTAAGCAGTGGATCGCCGTTACTCTTACCTTCAAAGAAGAAGAGGGTGTACTTTGATCTAAACATTTAAAGCTTGGTTTGAATTGGGATCTACCTTCAATACTTAAACTGCCCATTTCCATATCAGATTGCGTATACACATTGGGAAAAACCTTGATGAGATCTTTTAAAAGTTAGATACATGGTCGACCCTAAAAATGGTTTCCAAGCAGTACCTGTTGCTAACGAAGCCTCCAGCTTTAGCTTTTTAAAGGCCTGCTCATCGCTAAGCACCCCCATTCGAGACTCACGCCTAATAGAAATTCTTAATGAGGTTGAATGCTTATACCATACTTATCGCTTGACCCTGCATCTACACTTTCTATGTTCATCATTCCTAATTAAAATTTTTCATGATTAAAACTTGTATTCCTGAGCCTCAAAAATGTAATGCTATGTAGAATTAGTTAAGCCTGAAAAAGTAGGAGCCAGCATTAATTAAAGTTTTTCAATTCAAAGGCAAGTTCACCATTTTCCATCCCGTAAACCCGGCCCAAGCTAGTTTAACTGCCGACGCCATGTAAACTTAGAGCTACCTTGCAAGGCTAAAAAACAGAATCGAGGTTTAAATTCTCAGATTCAAACCTAAGTATGTTTTCAAGGCAAAGCTAAACCGGGGCGTAAAACTTTTTCTGACCACCTTTTCTAAATTTGGTTCAACCGATTCTATTAAAGCTTATACGGGTTCAACCCGGGTACAAATTTTACATGAGACAAAGATTACTCAAGCTAAGCAACTTTTTTTTGAGAATTGGTAAAGGAAACTGGGTTCTAGCAACAGACCGCAGCAAAAAGATTTTGAAACTACCGGAAGGACTCTGAGTTTAAAAGCTTTCGCTGGGAAAGGTCTAAAGCGCTAGGGTTGACTACGCAATTCTATATCACCAAAGCGATAACTAAGTGCTGCAAATACCAAGTTTATACTACTTTGCTCTTTGGGATCGATCGGAAAAGATTTAACCAGAGTATTATTTTTTTAAAAACTTGGGTTACTTTTGGGATCTGTTTAATCAGGATAAGAGCTTGGGGGCCACCAGCCTGGCCAATAAATACTACGTCATTCTTTCCTATCCTCGAAAAGTTTTCTAGTTAAAGCGACCAACCTTTCTGGGCCATGCTTAGGGCTGCGGCAAATCTTAAACGCTGGCTGCTCTATAAAAAAGTAGCCAGCCGTTTAAGATCAGGAAACGATTCCGGAAAATCGTACCGGCTACAATTTTTCCGGGATCATTTCTGTACACATCCACAGAAGGGTGCTTTTTTTGGATTTTTTATTTCAATAAAAATTATATTTTCATTCCTTTCAAATTTAAAAATAAATGTTGCAACTGAACCAATGATAGTTCAGTATTTGATTGGGGAAGACAACAGTCTAATAGAAAGGACAAGAATGAATGGAATAAGATAAGGTTTATTAATCAATATCATGACTAATATACTATATGGGGAAAGCCACAAGGCCACAAGGGGGTGGCACAGTAGCGGGTTCCATGTAAGGTTCAATACCCAGGAATAGCTTGTGCGGGGATTGGCAAAGTCAAATTGGCAGTGCTCCTAATTAGGAGATAGTGCCCGCAATTTGATCTCACCTTCAGGCTGATATATGCCGTTAGATATGTCATGAGGCAACTCATTGAGCGCCCCCTGTGTATTGTGAGATATGTTGGCAGGTAAGAGGGGAATCTCAGTTGCAACACCTCCTTGCCCCTGTTTGTTGTCAGGTACCAGGATTGGAACTTGTAGGAGATCTGGGAAGGTCCACACGAAGAGTCTTTGTGTCATGGTAGATTCCATAATGTCAGGAATAATTTGCCCAAGCCAGAAAGCCATTTAAAAAATTGACAGATTTAACTGATCTAAATCAAACAGTTGATTGAAAATGGATTACTGCCGCTCCAGTTTGCCATTTGGATTTGATTCCCCCTTGCAAACTGACATTGATAAATCAACATAATTTAAGGGTCACCTGGTATGAACTTATTTATCAGCATGGTCATCAGAAGTTGGTCATATAAGAGTTTTTTGCAAACTGGACTAGGTACTCACTTGACGATGCAGAAGGAATAGGAGCTAAGAATCCAGGTAAGATTGCTTAGTCAAAATCTGATATATATGGGGAAACTTTCACTGTTCAACACTTAAGAGTTGAGTCCTCCCTAAAAAGTTTTACACAGATAAAACCAGATATTCTCCTGGTCCAACTTTATTTTAAAACACATCCTGTAGCTGGCCGCCTCTGCTACACTCTGTATAATTTGATTTCAAGTCAAATTATCACTGGAAGATGGGGTCCCACGGCTGGTACTTTGTTGACAATGCCTCCTAATGTTACTCCAATGCCTCAGAATCTTGAGGTCTTTCCTGCACAATCCAAACCAGAGACATTTGTTCCTTCTCAATGTCCAAGTTTTACGCTGAAGACACCTTGATCCTCTCCCAGGCCATTTATCTAGGACTTTTCTGGTTAGGGTGAATCATTTTGTTGAACCCTGGTGTATCCTTTGGAAATTTTACCAAAAAGTATCTGAAGCTTTGTTGGTGGTTGATCATCAACACTATGTGGATTTGGGTGGTGATTTCCCACCACATGGAGACTAATTCCTACTATCCAACCATTTCCGTCACACTTTGTGTGGGAATGGTGCAGCAGGGGTGCAAGTGGTCATGATGGAGTGTCTTGGTGTTTCCTTGGGCGTCTTCAAGTTGGCTGTATGATTGTTGTAGACTGCAGCTACTTTGAAGGGTCCGAGGTGGTTGGGTTCCAATTTGGGAGATTTAGGATTGAAGGCGTAGACAGGATCACCTATGGCATACCTTGCTTTGAGGTGTCTAGTCCCCCTTGATCTGTTCTTGTTCAATGTCACGGGCATTGGCTTACCATTGACTCAGGGAGAGGGTAGTTATGAGGGGAGGTTTTGCGGGAACTGTGAACCATAGCTTCCCCTGTTCCACCCCCATCCAACCATCAGGAGTCCCAAAGACCAAGGCGCTGGGGATGAAGCCTGTACCCCAATTGGTCCTGGCACGTAATATGAGTAGGGCAGTGGGTAGGTGTTCAGTCCAGGCAGTGTTTGGATGCTCATGTGAGAGCTTGGCAATCAACTGAACCAGTGAGCCATTTAATTGCTCTACACGTCCATTGGCCTGGGGATGGTAGGGTGTGATGACTAATTGTTGGAGGGCATTCTTATCACAATACGCCTTCATGACATGCCCTACAAGCTCAGGTCTACCATATGTGATAAGACGTTTGGACTGCCCAAAGTGGGCCACAATTTCCTTGCCAATGAAGCGGGTGATGGTGGTGGCGGTGTGGTTAGTTGTTGCCCAAGCCACTGGCCAGCAAGTGAAGTAGTCAATAGAGGTTATGATGTACTTCTTTCCAAGTCTGTCTTCAGGAAGGGGCCCAACCACATCAAGGGCCCACTGTTCAAAGGGTTCTATGGTGTGAGGTTAGGCTGATTGACCACAAACGGTCAGGCTAATCATTGCATGCAGATCATTACAGTTACACGCCGTAGAATCACTAGACTGATACTCTATTAAGTTTAGTAATTATACGCCGTATAATCACTAATGTATTATGAATGATATGGCAGTTATACACCATATAATTACTTATATGTTATAATGGATATGGCAGTTACACACCGTATAATTGTTAGTCTATTAAGATAGATGCAACAATTTTACGCTGTATTATCTTTGATTATCATTCTGATGTGTTATTACACGCCATATAATTATTAGTTGATATGGCTATTATACGCTGTATAAACGTTAGACAATATATTGATTATCATTGATTACACAGTGTGTAATCACTAAATCATCAACTGTATATTGCCCATACCATCCTGCTGGACATTGTATCAACTCAGCCTTACCCAGCCTGATGGTGTTTATGAGCATATCAAACAAGTTATGCGCAAAGGTCATGGAAATACCAAGTTTGGGTCAGCATTACACGGCGTATAATTGAGCTTCCTATTGGTTCAGGTCAGCATTACACGGTGGATAATCCACAGGTCAATATTGGATTGAGTCTGCTATTATACGACGTATAATCCTCAATGTGACCCGTTGCATTAATAAGCAGAAGGCTTGCCAGCCAGAAAAGGATCATTGATTGAGCCCTACAAACAAAATACTGGAATTCCACCTTCCAATGTAAGAGGGCTGAACAGGGACAATTTCTAAGCATCAACTAAATATGGCAAAGTTTCACAGTGCAATAATAGGTGTGTAGGATACAGCCAACCAACAAACAACAGTAGGCTAGCTCAAGAAGAGTGTAGGCTGTAGCTGAAGTGCCATGTACAGCTGTAAAGGCCATTAGCAACACACATGCCAAGGACAGCCAATCAGGATAGGCACAGCCAGCAAAAATGGACCTATTGCAAAGGTAGCCACTGAGAACTGTCTGAAAGGACAAGAACAAGGATTGTTGCAGTATATATTGATATAGACGCCTGAAAGGACAACAACAAGTTCTTAGTTACACCTGGATAGATTGCAGTTGCTGGCTAGATTGTACTCCAGTTTCAATAAACGTAATTATCTTCAAAGTTCTATTCTATTGTAGTCTGTAGTGCTCTTGAATAGGATTAGGTAGAGTACATTGGCAAGGCTAACAGCTATATGTAGCTTTGAACATACCAGCAATAACACAAGTTGTTCAACACATGGCTTTGATGGGTAGGACCAATTTGGGCAGAGCAGGCTTGGACATGTTCTTCTCACATAGGACACACGTCTCAAGAAGGTCCAGGATGACTTGGTGCATGCAGGGACACAGACCCTGTGCTTCATGATTTTGAAGAGGTTACATCATTTTATATGACCCAGGGTTTGTGGTAATGCAGGATAGTGTCTCCTCATTGTGTGGTGGGAATGTAAGGCATATTTTCATCTGTTTCTGTCCAACAGCAGACATTGTCAGTGTCAGTGATGAACTGGCTTTTGTTGTCCTTCAGTTTGGAAATATTCACCAAATTGAGGCCCTTGTAACAGGTAGGCTCAGGACAGAGGTAGAGCATGGACAAGTCTGAGTCCAAGCCGCCATCTCCCATGATGGACACTACATAGAGTCTGAAGAGAGCAATAGCTGTGACCAGCTCCTTCTCAGGTTTTTATTCAATATAAAACTGGTACAGGGACAGACGCTCTACCCATCCTGCCTGGCGTTGAGTCAAGTGTGACTGGGTATTGAAATACTGAAGAGACCTGTGGTCTGTCAGGACCCAGGGTGGAAATGTGTCTCCTTCCAGGCAGCAACACTGTTTATTGATACAGTGCATGATGGCTGCTAGCTCCTTATTGTGTATGAGGTAGTGCTGCTCTGATTTGGTGATTTTTCTGGATTTGTAGGCCACAGGAAATAAGACACCTTTGTCATGTATATACTTCTGGGAAGTTTAATAAACAATATGAAGGTGAAAATTAGGAAGAGAATGTCACTTTATTTTATATGGTTTTAGAGCATTATATAGTATCATGGGGAGACACATGCTGTCCATGTACATCATGGAGGTCATGGGGCTTATCTGAGTAATGTTCCTCTTGAGTCATGAGGCTTAATTAAGTTATGTTCAATTTAGGACCTGGATTGAGTGATCCCTGTCATAGATGGTTAATGATAATGGTGCCACCAGTTTATTGACTGGACAGTGAACCATTTGGTGAGCTGTTTGATGATTTACTTGGGGTGTTAATTCCCCAAGAGGGAGTAATTGAAGATGTTGCAAAAATGGTTAGTTGGGGAATCATTTGGCAACTTGATCAGGGAATTCATTCCCCAAGAGGGAGTAATTGTAGATATTGCAACACCTTCATTGGGTTCCACCCTTAACACGCCCCCTATGATCCTGTCAGAGGTGTCTGTTTCAAGTTCATACTGGTGATTCCAATTGGGGAATTGTAGTATGGGTGCAGTTGTAATCTTTTGCTTCAATTTCTCAAAAGCTTGGTCTCTGGCGGGTGTCCAGTGAAAGCGCTGTTTGGTGTTTAAAAATTTGGTGAGAGGTTCAATCAGTTCTCTGCAGTTGGGGATTAACTTCTGCACATAGGCAGCCATGCCCAATAATGTACACATCTAATCCACATTGGTGGGGGTGGCATGAATGTGATTACCTTGATTTTGTCAGGTTCAGGCTTTATCCCTTGAGTTGAGATAGTGTGCCCTAGGGATAGAAGCTCTGACTGGAGGAATTCACTTTTAGAAGGGTTGGAATTTAACTGATGTTTAAAAATGATGTTGAGCACAGAAAAAAGGTGTTGGATATGTGCTGTTTGGTCTTGAATGAAGACAATAACGTTGTCAAGATACACAACAACACTTTTTCTAATCAGGTCCTCAAAGGCTTTATTCATCAATATGGCAAAGGTGGAGGGAGCGTTGGCCATTCCAAAGTTCATAACCCTACACTCAAATAACCTGTAGTGTGTGCAAAAGGCAGTTTTTGCCTTGTCCCCAGGTGCAATGTGGACCTTGTTATACCCCACAGTGAGATCAATCTTACTTACAATCTTTGCGCCCACAAGAATATCAAATAGGTTGTCAATTAGAGGCAAAGGGTACTTGTTCTTGACTGTCAGATTGTTTAGTGTGTGATATTTGGTTACAAGGAAAAGGGACCCGTTTTTCTTGGCTACAAAGAAAACTGCAGCCCCATATGACAAGAGTGTGGGGCAGATAAAGCCCTTGTTTAGAGCATCCACAAGGTGTTGACAAAGAGTTTCATCCTCCTTGGGCGTCAAACAATAGAGGTTGTGCCTTGGGCAGCAACCCTTGTAACTGGACAGTATGTTTTATTTCTCTTGGAGGAGGCAGTTGGTCAAGTGTTTTGCTGAATATGTCCTTGTACTCCTCAAGAAGTGATACTAGTGCTGGAGGTGGTGATGTGTCTGAGGGAGTTGTGTGGGTTCAGAGCAAATGAGTTCCACTGAGCACTGGTTAAATTCAAGCTTCTCCCCATGAAGTTTTAGGAACTGGTTTCAGTGAGGCAAACAAACACAGTGTTATGAAGCAGTTTGTTCATTTAAAAAGGGTAAATCTGGAAGCCCACCCCATTCTTATTGATTGTGATCATAGAGATGTCCTAGTAGATATATTATTGATTGTGTTGGAGCCAGTTGAGGCCAGTAATGACATTGTGGCTGATCCCTACCATAATTGACCTGGAGAGTTTAACCTGGATGTTCCCCATTCTCACAGAGAAGGGTACTGTCTCATGATTGATGGCCACCCTATGGGAGTTGGGCACACACAATGCTTTGAAGCAACTGGGTACTTAGTCTAGCTGTTGGGAGTCTGCAAATTCCTGATTGACCATAGTGTGATTGACCCCAGTGTCTACTAAAAGTTTGTGAGTGTTCTTACAGAAACAAAAGGGGTAGACCAATTGGGTGATTTTATTTGATGAATAACTGGCTTGGAGGGCAGGGTTGTCACTGTTAACTTGGAATACATCTAGATTCTCCACTTTATGTACATTGTAGTTGCACAGATTATTGGCAAGGAGAGATTGAGAATGTGGGTCAAGCAGAGTTGCAGAACCTCTTATATCTAAAACCCCCAGGCTTTTCATGATTCCTCAATTTGAGCTAACTGGAACTCCCCCTTGCGGGGGCGCTTGGCCTTGTTTTCCTGCTGACAAGATTGACGGCAACTTACTTGGTTGTGGGCGCTGCCAGGCACAGGAAAAGGTTGGGAGGGAGCATCATTGGATCTCCAAAATCCAATTGAGGCCTGATTATTAGCATCTACAATGGCCTTGTAGCAATCATTAACAGAGATATAGTGTCCTACAGGGACCCATTTACAGATGTGGGGTTTTAACCCATTGACAATGAGGGTAAGTAGCATTGCATTTCCATTGGTGATGGCTTTGGCAGCAAGTGCTTGCTGCAGGCGGCAGGGTACTCAGGGACACTGCCTGTCTGCTTGATGGCAATTAGAGGGGTTTCTACTACAATAGTCAAGAATTCTTTTCTGTAGCGGGATCTGGTGGCATCTCTGAAGGTGGTCCAAGTAACTTCATGTTCTTGGATGGCCCAGTTGGTGAACTATACTGTGGCAGGCCCCATGAGGTGCTCAGAAGCAGTGGCAACCCACATGGACCCAGGTACTTGTCAAATGCAGAGGCAGATTTCTGTGGAGTGGAGCCAACTGACAATGTCAGTCCCCTCCATGTCACCCGTGAAGGACTCAAGTTGGAGATTCAGAATAAACTACAAGAGGTACAACTGTGGTAGTGTGGCACTGGTGTCATGTTGTCCTAGGCAGAGACAATTGTAGATGCTTGTGAGTACCAACTGGTCCTGGTAGATAATTTATCCCTTGGGGATGTCCCCATCAGGGATAGGGAAGAAGGTTTCCTGGTGTGGAGTAGCCATACAGCCCATACTATGTTCTTTATTGGGATAATTTTCTTTTAGTTAGGTTGTGAACCTACTGCTGCTACCACTGTTACAACTGAACTAATGATAGTTCAATGTTTGATTGGGGAAGACAACATTCCAATAGAAAGGACAAGAATTAATAGAATAAGATGAGGCTTATTAATTGATATTGTGACTAATATATTACATGGGGAAAGCCACAAGGCCATCAGGGGGTGGCACAGTGGCGGGTTCCATGTAAGATTTGATGTCAAGGAGTAATTTGAACATGGATTGGCAAAGTTGAATTGGCAGCGGTCCTAATTAGAAGATAGTGCTTCAATTTGACCTTGCCTTCAGGCTGATTCATGCCGTTAGATACCTCATGAGGAAACTTGTTGAGCGCTATCTGTGTATTGTGAGATACATTGGCAGGCAAGAGGGGAATCTCAGTTACAACATAAGCAGCTAGAGATATCATGTTTAGTACCATTTTTATTTTAATCATCTGAAAACTTATATAGATACTCTAGTTCTATGAAAATTATTTTAATGAGTTTTAATAATATTATTGCCAGTTTACTTCACTAATGTTATTATTAGGATGATACAATGGTAAGCAAGGTTAACTAGTAAGCAATATTCAGCCACTTGGATCAAGTGATGAATCAAAGTTAATTAGTTTATCATTGCAAGTCAAAATAAATAAAATCAGAATGTTTAAGCCAGTCATATCTTACTTAAACTAATAATTGTATATAGTTTGAATTGTCCCTCTTTAATTCTATCAAGCTCTCTTTTCTTTGGTCAATTTAATCCTCAGCAAAGAGTTTAAATATACAATCATATAAAGTTATCTTAAGAAATTTGGTGCCCCATTTCTAATTTAATCCACACATTATGAAGCTGGATAAGCTACACAGATAAGCAACTTTGCAATGGTTGCAATATTTGAGCTACAATTTAAAAATCAAACAATTAAATATATATTTATTAAATTCTGGATGGTTTATATTCTCATTTTACATAACTTAGACCACTCTCCACTTAATTTAACCTTAGTACTTTCAAAGATGTAAGTGATTGAATTTAAGAATGTGCCAAATAAAGCTTTTGGCTTTGTCATGATATCAAGTATTAAGGGTGCTATTTAACACGGGCAGGGGACCGCTGGGCCAGAGGATAGTGTCCACCACAGGATATGAGCCAACTTGATAGTGTAAGATAGGGATTGACCAACAAAGGGCCAAGATCCTGAACTGGGAATCATAGATTCTACCAAACCTGTCAAATTAATATATAATACTCCAAAAAGCTGGGTGAAAGCAGTCTCATGGGCAACAACAGAATCTTGCAGGTGATTAGGTTGCAGGGTCAGGAAGGGAAGCATTAGCACTGGGTAGTCAGGCAGATAGTTATAATTATCATAGAAGAGCCTGGGCTGCATGGTGCACTGTAAATTCAGAACCTAAACGTAAAAATGTGGGATTTTCAAATCATTGGTCCAAATTTTAAATCACTTTTGTAGGCAATTAAGCTGAGTGAGAATTAAAATATTTTTTAAAACCAACTATCTAATTTGACTTTTTTGATTTATTTAAATTGGCAAAAATTGAATTCATTGAGAAGATAACTCAACTAACTAAAGACAAAACACAGCAAACAAATGCAGGATACATTAATCAGAAATGTGGAATTCTAATGTATGATTTGAGATTTCCCTTGTGTCTAATGAATCATAGACAATATGGAAAAATGAATGAATCTGAAATTGCAGGATTGTCAAATCCAAGAACCAAATTTCAAATCACTTTTGAGGTGAATTTGAAATAAATATAATTTGTGGGCATCTCAAACAGGAATTCAAAGGATCTAGAGTGGATTTGTGCTAATTCTTTTAGGAATCATAGACATTCTCAAAAATCACCCTATTCCATTTAGGATGGCTAAAACTTACATGCTGATTAAAGTAGATTTTATAATAAACTAATAATTAAATAGAATTATATGTTGCAATCTGATTTTTCCCAATATGCCTTTTCCTTGGTGTGTTGATAGTTCATTTGCTGTTGATAATGTATCTTTATTTAATTGGATAGTTTCACCTCCAGTTGCCTTGGAATAGAAATCAAGTTGCCTCTACGACCACAGCTGGTCTCACAGAGGCAACTTGATTTCCTATTGCCAAGGCAACTGGAGGAAGAACTACCCAATTAAATAAAGATACATTATCAACAGCAAATGAACTATCAACACACCAAGGAAAAGGCATCTTGGGAAAAAACAGATTGCAACATATAATTCTATTTCATTATAGTGTTTTCTAAAATCAACTGTAATCAAGCATCCTTATTAGCCATACATAAATACATAGTGTAGTAAACTGATGGTTTATCTTTTCCCCTCTTTCTTCCTTGAAAGAAAGTTTTTTGGCCCCTGGCTACGCAGGGGGCCAAAAACTTTTAAAAAATTTCTGTTTCATCAGGAGAGTAGCTCATAAATCATTATATGGTTTTATGGTTGCTATATTAGTGATTTAAAGTGCAGAATATTGCATCATTTCCAGCTTAGATCATTTTACATTTCACTTGATTTCATGTCTAAACATGGATGTTGAGATTGAATTTTTCATTTGATTTTATCCAGAGTGAAGCTTCTTGATTTGGACTGATTTGTCCTAGTTTCTTACTGTATATTCAATTTGGATTCCATTTCCTGTAATTATTATTTGAGTTTACTAGTGGTATTCATTTATGATTTAAAATTTGGCTCTTGGATTTGAAAATCCTACAAATCCAAAAAAAACATAGTAAATTTAATGAAACTGGTTGATGGATTGGAACACTTCAAATCTGACTCCAGTTAATTCATTTTGCCCACTTGAAATATGATTTTTGACTTGAAATTTACAAAGTGTCTATGAGTTTCCGCATTTTTAAAAATTCAAATAAAAATACAAATAATTTGATTTAGTTATAAAAAGGACATCCTGCAAAAGTGATTTGAAATTTTGACCAAGGATTTGAAAATCCTGCATTTTTACATTTAGGTTCTGAATTTACAGTATCAATTTCCTTTTCAGTTGAAGGTTTCTGGTTTTTTAGTTCTTGCCAAGGGGTTGGAAATTAATATGTTTTCTAGGGTGAATTTGTAATAGGATGGGTTTGGTGAGTACTTGATGAAATAAAAAGGACCACATGGTTTTCTACTAGACAGAATGAACCAGCTGAGAGACTGCAGGATCAACAGAAGGACTGTTGGGGCATGTAGGCCTATGGGAATTTTGTAGATGGTAGAAAACTAAAACTAGGTGAGGTATAATTTGTGTGAACCAAAGTTTCATTTAAATTTATTATCATAATGACATTACCGGCATATGCATTATAGCTGGAGATTTTATACTACTTTTTCTGTGTTTTTCAGAAACTACAGGCTTTTAGCCCTTGGTTATTCTAACATTGGGAATCTGATTCATTGGTTGGCTGTCAGGTTTGGCTAGCTCTTGATTGGTGAGCATCAGTAAATAGATGCAAGAAACTTCCTGGTTCACAACTCTATTCCTAAAATAAGGTGGCCCAGCCAAATATGGTTTTTTCTGGAAGCTGAGAGTTGACACTGGTTGAAAGTCATTGGGGGTGATTTCATATTTCACCAAAATCCCCTTTTGGGAGGCCACACCCTTTATGTAGGTCTGGGTCCTCAGTAGCACGTCTTCAGTTAGGCACCTTTTGAATCTCATTGACTCTCCTTGGCTTTGTGGACTGCTTATCAAACAATTAAATGAATCAAGCCCAAAAATTTAGGCAGCCAGGCCCTTGATCCTTTGGTCTGGAAGACTGTAGATTGTGAGGACCAGGGTTCAATTCCTGCTTTTGACTTCTGCTTATTATTAGGAGTGAAATGAAATTTGTGACAGGATTGGTTGTTGTCTTTAAATTTAAATAATATAGAGCAATCAATTCAACCTAACTATTTACAGCTTGCATTCACCTGAGATGACATTACAGAAAGACATACTCACTTTCATATATATTAATAACATAATAATTACCACCAAAGACACACTTTTATAGCCTGGAAAGATATTTTTTCAGTATATTTTTTAAAAAGTCCTTGTCAGAAAATTGCAGACCATGGTACTTTATAATCTGCCAGATGATATCCTAAGTCTTCTAACATTAGGAAAGTACAGAGAACCTGTGACTTTGGTGTAACCTTTGGCCTGGAATATTTTTTTGTTATCAGAAGTAGCAAGTCTGACAGGGCCCAATGCCCAAAGGATTTGGGATGGTTCTTCCTACTTCTGGATATAGGCTCATAAGTTGTTGTCTCCATATTTTACTATAGGAATTAATACTGTATGGTGACAGTATGGTCTTTTGCTCTCCACTTAATTGGAATCAAAATAGGGAAAGAATTTGAAATAACATCTCTTTATTAGAAGGCTGATATTGAGGCTGGCCCAGCTGCCCACATTTATCAGAGTTAGCTCTGGCCCAACCTTGAGTGTGTGCAGTTTGTGACAGAAGCTTGTTTGACGGCTTCCACAGCTCAGTATCCTTTCTGAAGCTGTGCAACTATCCCTCAATATGAGCGGAGTAGCTGTGAACCTGTACCATGTTCCAGGTGGCTAGCTAGCCTGGTTGGCTACTAGTTGGTGGAGATGATTCTTCACTTAATCAGAGATATCCTAATACAATAGGCTCAAAGCCTTTTATCTTAGAGTGTTTGGCCTGATGGCCCAGTCTATTTTAGGCTCTTCTAGAAGTGTTTCAGATGATGGCCCTTATGATGGCCCTTGTTCTAGAATATAATTTAAAGTTTGGAAATATAATTATTATGAGAAGCATGTTTGAGGTGATTGTTGAGGTGGACTAATTAATTGCACAATATCTGCATATTTCACTATTAATTAGGAAGACATGAATTTGTTAATGCCAGGAAATGGTTTTGTTGTTGATTCATTGATCCTGCAACCCATAGCCTGCATCATTCTGTTGAAACCATTCCTAAGAGTTATTGACAGCTGGCCTGTGTTAATTGGTTGAATCCGTTAATTAGTCAATATCCCAAAATCCTGCCAGTCCTAATATTAAATACTTGGCTTTCAAATAATAAGTAAAATATTGATTAAAATTACCTCAAAATTACTCATTTGATCTTATCAACTGTTAGTGCTGATCCCAACTCCTGCCCAACAGCACCAGCTGTGGATGTAATAAATAAAAGTAGAGAGCTTCAAAAGACTACTTCATCTGCTTACAGGCTTTTTTAGGTGGCCCATCTGGGGCCCTGGGTATATATGCATAACTGTGGGGTTCCTGTTCACCAGTCTCCATTGTGTGTCCTGGGTCACAGCCACGGACCAGCCAGAAGGAGTTGTTATTCCCTAGTAGAGGTAGGTGGCTAGCTTGAAGTTTATATTTGGCTTTCATTACTACAAACTCTTCTAATACTTTCCCTATGACTGGGTGGGCATCCTCACCATGCACTTGTACTTTAGCTGATGCTAGACCCTCTGTGAGCCTGTACCAATCCTTCAACAGCCTAGTAAACTCATTTCCAGTAAATTTTCGTTCCCCTATCTGTCATCTCAAGGTGTCTAGTTAACCTTTCCCACTCTTCCTGGGAAGTTTTACTAGTGGCAAACCTTTGACAGCTTTGGCAGTAGGTATCTTCCTCCCCTTGGCTAGTGTAGAAGATCATGGGTAACTCACTTATAGGGACTATCTATAATACTTGGGAATTTGGGCATGGGTCAAAATAGGCTTTTATTTGCTTTCAGAAGGAAGATCCCCTTAGAAACCTTCTGGTATATAGTCCAGGGGTCAGGGAAACAATTGATATGTGCCAATACTTAGATTCCACTAACAATCTCTTGGGCTCCTTGTACTTGGTCTTGAGCTCCTGCACCTTATTCTTGGACTTGTTCTCCTTATCCTAGGCTCCAGCTCCTTCATCTTGGTCTCCAGCTCTTTGTGTAGTCTTAGTGGCCTTTGTATTCCACTTGATCCAATCCCAGAAAGGCCTCAGACTGATCCCCTTTTTATGGCTCATTTTTTCTTCTCATATCTTAGTTTTTCCAGGCTTAAAATATCTTGTTTCTTTTGCTCTATAATATATTAAACTTTTTAACTTACTTCAGCCAATGAAAACCCTGAGTTTTCTGCTTTATTCCCTCATTTTTAGGCTTAAACCCTTCAGTTAAAGCCCTTAAAACAGTGATTAAACAAGCTTTGACCTGCAGCCAATCAAACGCCTAGATTCAACTTTTTTGCCAAAATGTTTGCCCAAATGGCTTGCTCTTGACCCTGGTTGGAACCTGGTGCTGTCTTGCTCCAGATAAACACCTGCTCCACGTTTTGAATGGTTTTGCCGTGATTCCCATCACATTTCTCCAGGCAAACTTGAGCTATTCCAACTATGTTTTAGTTTAGGGGATTTTCAAACCCTATTTTCTTCAATGTTTTTCCAAGTTTCTCTTTGTTTTCCTCAATATTTTAACCATTCAAAATTGCCTGCTGCTTGCTTCTTGCCTCACTTAATCATTTTGGCAAAACTCCAGCCTTTGTCTTCAAAGTTTCTCTGGCATGTTTCCAGCTACTTTGGCTCCTTCTTAATAAATCGATTCCTTATAAAGTTACAGTCTATTTTCTGTAAATTAATTCCTACTTCCTACTGATTTCTTTATATTTTGTAAAAGAAAAAATTAGTTTAAAAAATGAACTCAGTTTAAATGAAATTAATTTTAAATGTTTATTTGTTTAAATAGTTTGTTCATTTAATTTCTTTTAAGGGTTCTTTTTTAGTGCGCAGATTGATATTAATCTTAATCTTTTTATCATATCTTTTGGAAGATTATCCATATTTTATCTTCTTCTTTCTTATTATCAATCCTAATTCCAGCATTCTAAATCCAGCATTCCTGCTTCTTCATCTACTTCTGCCAGCCCTTCTTTAACAACTTCCAGTCCTTCAGTTATTCCTTCTCCATGATCTTTCAGTCATTCAGCTAGTCCTGTTTCATGATCTTCTAGTTCTTTATCTAGTGCTTTCTATGATCTTTACAATCATTAAGCTAGTCCTCACTATGAAACACCTAGGTTCCATTCCTCACTATGCTCTCCAGTCCTTCAACTAGTCTTCAATGTGATCATCCAGTCTTTCAACTAGCCTTCACTATGAACCAACTTGGTTCCATTTTCAGTCCCTGTTACCAATACCTCAGACTCAGGCAATAAGTCTACAAGGATACTGGCATTTGACTGGGCCCCTGCAAGTGACCTCCACTTGAGCCATTCAACCACAGACTGTGACAGAAATGATTGGATAGTAGGAAGTAGTCTCCATGTGGTGGGGAATCACCACCCAAATCCACATAGAGTTGATGATTGACCACCATCAAAGCTTTAAATACTGTTTTGTAAAATTTATAAAGGATGCACTAGGATTCAAAAAAATGATTAACCCTAAACAGGAAAGTCCTAGATAAATGGCCTGGGAGAGGATCAAGGTGTCTTCAGCGTAAAACTTAGGACATGGAGAAGGAACAACTGTCTCTGGTTTGGATCATGCAGGAAAGACCTCAAGATTCTGAGGCATTGGATTAACATTGGGAGGCACTGTCAACAAATTACCAGCAGTGGGACCACATCTTCCAGTGATAATTTGACTTGGGATCAAATTATACAGAATGTAGCGGAGGAGGCCAACTACAGAATTCACAATAAAATAAAGTTGGACCAAGGGAATATTTGGTTTTATTTGAGTAAAATTTTTTGGGAGGACTCAACTCTTAAGAGTTGAACAGTGAAAATTTCCCATATATATCATAATTTGACTAAGTAATACCACCTGGATCCTTGGCTCCTATTCCTTCTACATTGTCAAGTGAGTAACTAGTCCAGTTTGCAAAGAACTCTTGTGTGACCAACTTCTGATAACTGTTCTGATAAATAAGGTTGTGTAAGTTCACTACCCCTTTGGCCTTGGAAAAGGACAGTCTTTCCCTGTTGTACAAAGAAATTCTTTCAAAGTCCAGCTAAACCACTCAATTCACTTGAGTATTTAGCCCACACTCTTGATGAAAGATTTGTTGTTGCATACCCTGTGGAGTCTCTACCCTCTACTGCCCCTTCCATGGAAAAAACCCCTGATTAATTTAGACTGTTTATTGGCCTGGTGTCACCGTTGTTAAAGAGCATTAAGACTGCCCAATCAAATTGCTCCACATCAGTTTCACTAAAATTAATTGATTAACAAGGTTCTGAAGGCAATTATAGCTAATCAGAGGGTGGTTTAGAAATGAATTCAAAGCTTTCCAGCTCTCCTGACTCAACTCAGCAAATATTCTCTCCTGGCCAATCAGACTCCAATCAGCTGGTCATGGGATAGTCCAGTGACAACCCATTCCTTTTAAGATAGCCAGGGGACTTAAAGTCCCCTGCTTGTTGATTTTCTACTCACATTAAAGTTTAGAATTGGTTGCAAACATTTTATTAAATTTTTTAAAGTCAGAACTTTTGTTTGAAGTTCTTTATAATTTTTTAAAAAATGCTAGCTTTTATCTATACTTCTCTTACCTTCTGTTGGCCTCTTTCAAACCCAGCTTCCTTTCCAAAACCCCTAAGGGAATTGTCAGTGTATAGCTTTATTCAAAAAGGTTCCTGCTCTTGAAACTCCTGTTTTAACCCAAATTTTAAGTTAACTGTTAGTATATTTAACTACTGATACCTTAATTTTCTCTTGTTTTGCTTGACTTCAATCCTGCTTTTATATCAGGATGTTGTCAAAGTGGCAATAGCACCCATGTTGACACTAAAAATGTTGACAGTGGCCATGTTGACTTAAAACTCAAAATCTCCTATATTTTTTGCTAGTTGTGCTAGCTTAATTCTTTTTTAAAGTGTTCAGGGGTGTGAACCCAGAAAACACTACAAAATTGTGGCCATTTTGATACAATTTAATATTAAGCTTGATAAAAAAGTCAATTTAACCAGATTTTTCCTTTACATTTACTAATAAAAATTAGTTTATTTTTTTATTCATTTTCACGATGTAAAAGTGTCAATGTTGACACTTTTCAAGCATAACTTATTTTTAATAACAAAACTGAAACATTTACAATAAAAAAATTAAGTGCACATTTAAAAATATTTTTTATTTAATTAATATATAGAAAAAGACATTGTGCATACAGTAGATTGTTAAAATGTTCATGTTATAAATATATCTGTGGCACTTATTCTGGCTTTAATATCATACATGGATTGGTGGCTAACAGGGATCCAATAATTTAATTGTGAGTTACTATGTAATTTACTATAGAATTTATTATTAAAAATAATGTCAACACTCAGAAATGTTGTCTATTTGCTTGTGACCATCTGCTGGGTGGAGTTAAGTAAATTAGAGTGGCGCAATTAAGCTTAAATTAATATGCCACTTCATATAAAGAATGTTGTAAGTGATGTTGTCAACACTTTACCCTTTTCATTACTAAAAACAACTTCTTAACAACTTTACATAGGTGCTATGTTAAAATATCATATTACCAATACCCAAATATTATTTTTAATAAAAGAATAAAGAACTTCGATACATTTTTTTACTTATTCTCATATGTTTTTTTAATTTTATTATGTGAACAAAAACACACAGAAAACGGCTAATATTTGCTAGCCCGTGTAAATTTAATTAAGCTTACTATGAAAAAACATAGTAATTTTTCAAAAAAAATGTTGACAGTGACAATATTGTCAAAAATAATGTCTATAATTTTTCTGATAAACAGTGAGAATTCAGCCTTTTTTACTAATTGTCACTCATAATGTTGACGCTTTTCACTTCTCACATATAAAACTTTATGTTTTACATAATAAAATCATCTGATTTTTTGATATGTTGTATTTTTAACTTTCCTCTTTCATATTTTTACTTTTTAAAATAAAATCTATTTATAAAGCTAATACTTTCAAATAAATCTCTTAACTTTTAACTTGTTATTTATAACTTTAATAAAATAAAAAATACAAGTATTTTTCACCTTTTAAATGCCAAGAAAAGCCATATAAAATTTCCTTTTTATATATTATGTTTTTTAAGTTGCTTTGTTTTTTTTTAAAAAATACATTTCTTTATTTTAAACTTTTTTACTTATTATTTTAGGACAAGAACACCTCAAAGCAACCAAAGGATACCAAGAGTCCCTCCAAGCCCACCAAAGCCATCAAGAATAAGCCTGTCTCATCAAAGAAGACCACTCCCAAGCCCTCCCCAAAGCCTTACCGTGAGCCCTCTCCCAAGAAGAGCCCTGCTCACTCCACTGGGTGAGAGGAAACTGATGGTTCAGTTACTGACCACAGTTTTTATAACTCTGCTTCAGACTAGGAGCCTACCAAGAAGCAGTTCAAAGCCAATAAATCCCCTCCAAAGGATAAGTCTCCTACACATGAGGAGCACTAAGAGTAGCCCCCTTCTGCTTCCCCCTCACCAAACTCCCCTCCTTCAAGTTCATCTGGGGATGATACAAAGCCCTGCTCTGATTACTTCCCTGGCTTCTGCCATGCTCCTGTGTCACATGGGACCCTCTTGTGGCCCACAATATCTGCAGTGTCAATGGATAGTTCAAGGGGTTCTTCCACCTTGCCAAAATACTTCCCTATAATGAGCATCAAAGGGGAGCCAGACATGATAGCAAATGGTTATATCTTCAGCTGCAATAATGCCAACTGGTGCTTCAAGAGACGCCACTATACCTTTGAGGACTGCTCCTGCCTAGTGTGGCTCAATACTGAGTGCTGGGACTTGGTACAAACCATTAAGGGTGAGCATACCTGCATCATGCCCAATACAACCATTGTCTGTCTCCTGAAATGGTACCTTGTGCAGATCATGCCTACCTCCAAGGATCCTTTCCCCACCCAGCTGGCTGTTCTTGCTTTTAAGCACCTCTCCCCCACCAATCTGAAGAGGGTGCCAACCCACACCTAGTTGGTTAAGTTTGTTAGTAATAGGCGCCAAGCCTTAAACCCACTGGCCAAGAGTGCCACCACAATTGAAGACCTGGTTCTTTCTGATGCCCTCAAGAAAACCAAGGATGGAGAGATGTTCCTGCTCCATGACAATGGGCAGGAAGTGGAGAATAGGGTCATTGCCTACACCACAACCCAAAACCTGGAGCAGCACAACACTGCTACCACCTGGCTGTGTGACAGCACATTTATAACCTGCCTAACCCTTTTCAAGCAGCTTTGGGTCCTGCACGGGTAATTCAATGCCCTGGTTATCCCCCTTGTTTTCTTTCTCCTTCCTGGTGCCAAGACAGAGGTCTATTCCAGAGCATTCAAAATTGTCCAGGATGATTTGAGCTCCCTTCCTTCCAACCTGCTCCCCCCTCCCACCCATGCCACAAGGGCCAATCCCTCCTCCGCTGAGAAGGATGAGTCCACTCTAGCCACAGAGCAGCTAGCTCATGCGTGCTCACTTGGGCCAAAGGTGATTATTATGGACTTTGAGCGAGCTCAGTTCAGAGCCTTTGAGGCCACCTTTAATGGAGAAGTACAGGCCTGCTTCTTCCATTTTAGGCAGGACCTCATCAAACACCTCAAGGGTAAGAAAGAGCTTTTTGAAAAGTATCTCAATGATGGTAAAGGGAAGTGCCGCTTTGCCATTACCCAGTTTATTGCCTTGGCTTTTGTGTGGCCATAGCATACTTGGATTGGCTTTGATGCCCTCCTGGAAGATGCTTACATCAAGAAGCACTCCACCATCTTTAAGGGCTACCTTGATTACTTTGAGAGGCAGTGGGTAGGCAAGAAGGTGACTGCCTGGAGAGGAAAGAGCAGGGCCACAGCGCCATGGAACTGCCAGAGCGCCTGCCTCAAGGGGGAGATGAAGACCACCTCCAGCCTGGAAGTGTGGCACAAGTACCTGAAGGTGAAGTTTGGGTCAAACTCCAAGTACAACAAGTTCTTTTCCAAGCTTCAGGAGGAGTAGGCCCGGACTGTTTCCAAGTTTTGAAACCTGGCCAACCAGGTGGCCCCCAAGAAGAGAAAGGGTAAGGACCAGGACTACCAGGAGGACGTCCAGAAGGTCTTCAAGAAGAAGTAAAAGGTGGCAGAGATCAAGAAGTACCTTGAGGACATGGCTACTGCTCTTGCTGGTGGCTTCAATCAGCCTAATAAACCTTGCTTTGATTTGCCTGGATTTTTTTTACTTTTGAATATTTATATTTTTTAATTTTTTTTGGATAGTACTAATCTTTTTAGGTATAAATGGTAAGTTTCAGATACAGTTTCAATGTGGTTTTATAAGAAATATCTTATATTTTGTTAATTTATCTTTAAGGTATGAGATATTTTCAGTTGTGCTTATATAAAGTAAAATAAATTAAAATTAGAATTTTCTTATATTTTGTAGTTATTATGATATATAAAATATCCTCATTTTTGGTTCATTGGAATTTTAATTTTTATGAGAATAAAAAATAATTTTATAATAAAGAGTGTGATTTGTATAGTAAATTGAAAAATACTTGCTTATATCTCCTTATTCTTATTGCTTGTGGTATTATTTATTGCATTTTTGAACTCTCTGGGGTCATTTTATTATAACAATGTATTTAAAAATATTTTTTATATTAAAAATGTTCAGGGTAAAGTGTGCTGTTACTTAAAAAAGTGTTGACATCCAGGAGACAACATTATGTAAAACTGGGTTGTCACTTTACAATAGTGTCAAGATGGCCACTGTCAACATTTTTAGTGTCAACATGGGCGCTGTTGCTGTCAAAGCCACCTGAGTCCATCCTCAAGGCTGTCCAGACCATTTTAATTATTTTAAATATAAATGCTCAGTAGCTCCTTTAATACAGGGTTTTTTATAGCAATAAAGGTTAAAAATGCCACCCCCAGGCTCCAAATTTCCTGAAGATTGTTAAAATGATACTCCCTGTTCTAAAGTTTTTGGTTTTTTTCCTGGAACCCTTTGTGATACTCCTCTGGACTACTTCCCTGGTCCTGTGGTCCCACATTTCATCTTTGGACCACCTAGTAAGCAACAATCCATCTAGTCTGTTGCACTTGCCTAGTGATCTTCTCTTTTCTGGAGAGGCCCTTGTTAAGAGTCTTACCTGCAACAATCTGGATTTGTACCCCTTGGACTCCACCTCACTTGTCCCACTTGTTAAGGAGATATATGCGCCCTCACCTCCCCCCTTGGAGGATGAGGTCCTTGTACCCCTGTTGGCAGTTAAGGTCTTGGCCCACTTCCCCTCCTGTGCCCCATGGTTACTCACTGGGCTTGTGTTGATGGGACTAAATGTCTACTTTCCCTGACTGTCCTTGGTGTCCTCCCTTTGGTCCCCCTTTCAAGCAGTCATTCCAGTAATCCACTGGATGGCATTCTGGTGGTTTGTCTCACCAGGATGGGAGCCAAACTTAGGTAGTTTAGCCCCCCTCTCTCACATAATCAACAAGCTAATTTCTTCTGTCTTTGAAGCCTTTTGCTACTGGTGTTGGAACTTACTTCTTGTCCTTGTCTGTGCCAGCCTAGGATTGCTCTTTGCTGGACTACTCTTGGTATGGGCTGTGTGGTCACTTCTGTCTTCCTTCAAGTTATGCCTCACAGAGAAGTCTGCTTCTTCCTCCACAGCTTTTTTGGCTGCATCAGTGGTGAATATCACTCTGGTCTTTCCTTGTACACTCCCTCCATGGCTGTCTGTGAAAAGGTCCTGGATGCTCTTGGCAAGCTGCAGCTTTGTCTTTCTGCAGACTCTCCATCTCTTGATACCCCTATCTCAGATGCTCAGATATTGGTGGCTCTCCTGGATGCTCTCAACAGAGACGCCTGCCTTTAGGTGCACACTCTCCTCCGCCAAAGCCAAGAACTTGGAGACACTTATTCTCCTTGCGCTGGTCTCTTTTGTGGTAGCTGCCCCAGGCTCCAATGCTTCTGTCAGCTTTGAGACTCTCTTTTCTAAGATACTTGCTCCAGATCTTGCCTCCCACGTCAAGTGCTTTGCTGTGAAAGCAGCCTCCCTGGACTTTCCCACCAAGATGGCATTGGCCATGTTCCACAACTCCTTAGATGCCGCCTTGGCTGACAAGAGTGCTTGGGATCTGACCCCCACCTCCCTTGAGAAGGCATTTGTGTTGGCTTGCAAGTTTGGATCTAAGCTGGCCTATCAGCCTAATTCTGGTGTGCTGGCCCATCTTCTGGCCTCCACACCCACCCAGGCCAAGCTCCTGCGGCTAAACCTCCCAAGACACCTGCCAGGCTCCCAACTGGCCCACCTCCACAGGGTCTCTCACTGTCTTTGTGGCTTCAGCCGCCATTCCAGAGGTCTTCTCCTGCAACCCCGCTGCTTTCATTCTGACTCTGGAGAATAAAGAAGATCTCTCATATTTCCTTTTTACTGCAACCTTTTTCACAAGATTTTTCCAGGCTAAGGCAACAGTCTTGGTGGACACAGGTGCTGCAGGCAACTTTATGAACCTAGTGCTATCTCAGTCCTTGGGTTTTTCTATGCTCCCCCCCACAGAGTCTGGTGGCTGCCAGCAAGGTACAAGTTCTTAGCTACCCCTTCACTAACCCACTTAGTTACTGTACAGGCTCACACATGTTTGTGAGTAAGTTCTCTGCTTTTGAGGATCTCATGTACCCAGTAATTGTGGGTGTAGGGTGGTGGCAACGCCACTTGGTGCAGATTGACTGCCTCACTAACAAGCTTCACTTCTTGCTGGATGGAGCCCTGGGTTCCTTCTCCCTCCTCCCCTCAGGGTAGGAACCCCCTGAGTCATGCCTGTCTCTTGTGGTGACCCTGGTCTCCCCCCTGAGCCTTTTGCTCTGGTGGCCATTCTTCCCCCTTCAAGGACGCCTTTGATGCTACCCTGTCCTGTGCTCTCCCTCCACATTCCCACCACAACCTGACCTTCAAAACCACAGTTGACCTCGTGAAAATTGACACTCCTATGTACCCCCTCAGTGAATTGAAGGACAAGTTGTTGGGTGTGGGTTGGATGAAATGTTGGCAAAAGAGTAAATAGTCAAGAAGCCTTCCTTGGTTAGCTCCTCAGTGGTCTTTGCTAAGAAATTAGATGGGCCCCTTTGGCCTTGCGTTGATTATACCCTTCTTAACAACTTCACTGGTCCGGATTGCTACCCTCTCCCCTTGGAGGCCTCAATTTCCCAGTCTATTGCCAAGTATTGTGTCTTTTTAAAACTTGATTTTGTTAACGCATTTAACCAGGTCTGGGTGACATAAGAAGATGAGTGGCTTACAGTCATTAACACTTGGTGTGGCTGCTTCCAATTCAAGGTCATACCTTTTGGCTTGAAGAAAGCTCCTGCAATCTTACATAAAGTCATTGAGGATGCTTTGGGGGATCTCTTTTTCTCCTTTGCTGTGGCCTACATTGTTGACATCTTAATTCACTCCCCTACTCCTGAGCAGCACGCAAAGGACCTGGTGGAGGTGGTGACAGCTATATTTCACGGTAGGTTCCATAATGCCGGGTATTGTCTGTCCAAGTAAGAAGGCACAGAAGGCCGGAAAACCTATATCAAAATTGACCAAGTTAACAGATTTAAACCAAACAGTTGATCAAAAATGGGTCACAGCTGCTCTTGTTTGCCAGCTGAAACCAGCTCCCCCTTGTAAACTGACGTTGATAAATCAACGTAATATGAGGGTCACCCAATATAAGCTCATTAATTGGCATGGTTGTCAGAAACTGGTCACGCAAGGGTTCTTTGCAACCTGGTCTAGATACTTGCTTGAAGATGCCAAAGGAATAGGAGATCAAGACTCAGGTGGTATTGCTTAGTCAATTTTTCCGGTATATATTGAATAATTTTCCCTGTTTCAACTCTAAGAGTTGAGTCCTTCTAAATTTACTCAATAAAAATCAATTATCCCAAGTTATAATTTTAAAATTTTAAAAATGCATCCTGTGCTCAGGTTGTTGCAGTATATACCGTACAATCTGATTCTGAACAGAATCATTTCAGGAAGATGGGGCCCATCATCTGGAACTTTGTTGTTGGCGCCACAAAATGTTAATTTCATGCCAGCCAATTTTGTAGCTCCTTCCCCCATTCTGGAAAATGAAAATTGTGTCACTTCTCAATGCCCAGAATTCTACGCTGAAGATGCATTGATGCTTTCCCAGGTCCTTTATCTTGGTTTACTCTGGTTAGGATTGATTGTTTCACTTAATCCTGGAGTTTCAATTGGAAATTTCACAAAAAGATATTTAAAGCCGCGTTGGTGGTTAATCATCAATTCTATGTGGATTTGGGTAGTAATTCCCCATCATTTAGAAACGTCTTTATATTATCCAGTGATTTCTGTCACACTATACACAAAGCCCAGCTATTCATCAAGCCCAGCAAGTGCAAGTTCTTCAAGTCTGAGGTCACCATTTTGGGCAGCTTGGTCCTGAAGGATGGCCATGCAGTCTCCCCCAACAAGGCTAAGGCTCTCCAAGAGTGGGCTACCCAAGGAACCATAAGGAGTTGTGTTGCTTCCTGGGCACAGTGATCTTCCTCAAGAAGTTCTCTCTGGCCATCTTGGAGATTGCCACCCCTTTACACCCCTGGAAGGCAAGAATGCATTCTTTGTGTGGACTCCAGCATGTCAGGAGGCCTTTGAGGCCATCAAGCAGGTCTTTGTTTCCACCCCTGTGTTGCGTCATGCAGATACAAGCAAGCAGTCCATTGTAGTGTGTGACATCTCTAACATGGCAGCAGGTGCAGTTCTTCTTCAGGAGCACAATGTCCAGGAGCTTCCAGTTGTTTACTTCCCCAGGAAGTTTTCCCCCTAACAAGTGCTCCTGGGCTGTTTGACAAGGAGCTACAGGCTGTGGTGGATGTCATTGCCCATTGAAGACACCACTTTCAGGGTGTGCAGCATGATTTTGTGGTTTGTATGGACCACAACGCTCTCTGCTACTTCTTCAAGCCCCAGAAACTCCTCCCTTGCCAGGCACACATCATGCAAACACTCTTGGGTTACAAGTTCAAGTATGAGTTTGTAAAGGGGGAGCTCAACATTCTTCCTGACCTGCTGAGTTGTAAACCTGTAATGTACCTGGTGAGAGGGGAAAAGGACCCCCAGGTTAATATAATCTTGCAGCCCTCAATCCTTCTGGTGCATGGCTCTTCTCTCCCTAAAACTCCGGTCACAGTCTCTGTCACCCCTCCCTAGATCCTGGCCATTGGTCCTGCCCTCTCATCTGAGGCAGCTCCACCACTTGCTCTCCCTAGCACGCTCTTGTATGACGTTCTGGTGGCCCAGAACTCCTTGTCAGACAGGCAAGCCATCTGTGCAAAGCTGTCCCCTGACACTGCATCTAATAGTTCCTATTCCCTCAAGGATAGGATAATTTAACAAAACAATAAAGTATGGGTTACAAAGGAATTGCAGCTGTGTGTCATGACAGAACATCATGATCCCCCCTGTTTGGTTACCCTGGCACAAAGAAGCTGCTTGAAATCATCAGGAGCACATACAGCTGGGTTGGGATAACCAAAGCAGTAGGCCCCTGGATTAAGAAGTGTGTTACCTGCTCTTGCTCCAAACCAGATTGTTCACGAAACAATGGGCTTCTCCACCCCCAACAGCAGTCCCAAGGTCCGTGGTTATCCATCTCAGTTGACTTTGTAGTGGCCCTCCCCTTGTCAGGAGGCTTTGACTCCATTATGGTGGTAGTTGACTGATTCACCAAATACTTGGCCTTTATCCCCTTCCTAACCACCCTGGACTCAGTAGGAATGGCAAACCTGTTTGTGAAACACATCTTCACCAACTTTGGCTTACCTCAGGAGATCATCAGCAATTGAGGCCCCCAGTTCACATCCATGTTCTGGGAGTCTCTGCTGAGGATCCTAAACATTAAGCCATACAGGTCCACTTCCTTCCCCCCAGTCAGATGGACAAACAGAAAGAGTCTACTAAACTATGTAGCAGCACCTGTATTGCTATGCAAATGCATCCATGGAATCCTGGTCCAAAAATCTCCTGCTGGCTCAGTTTGCATATACAAATACTATGCACACCTCCACAGGGGTATCTCCTTTCCAGGCCACCTTAGGATTTTCCACAGATTTTTTAATAGGTCTATCCCTCCAAGAAAGTGTACCTGCTGCTGAAGACATTGCAGCTCACCTCAAGGCTATTCACCTCAAAGTCCACAGCACTCTAACTAAGTCCATTGAGGCTTACAAAAAAGCGGCAGACAAGAACAGACGTCCAGCCTTCAACTACCCAGTAGATTTGCTTGTAATGCTGGATGCCACCAATATCCAAATGAAGGTCCTCTCCAGCATTTTGCTCCAAAGATACTGGGCCTATTCAAGATCTTGGAGGATAAGGGAAATGGCGCTTTTGTGTTGGATCTCCCCCCTCCTATCAAATTCACAGTACCTTCAATGCCTGCTGCCTGCCCCATTTGATGAGGCTCTACCCAGAATGCCTGATCCCACCTTGATTGATTGATCTCCAGAGTACAAGGTAGAAGCCACAGTGGCCTCACGCAGGGTCCAGAAATCTCTCCAGTACTGTGTGTCCTGGAAGGGATACCCCTTCTATGAAAACAGTTGGGTAAGCTCTACAGACTGTGGAGACTGCTGGGGTCTGGTAAAAGAATGCCACAGGAACAATTCCACAGCCCTTGGCCCCCTTAAGTACCTCCTGGCACTCAAGATCCCCTAAGCACACAAGAACTTCTTGGCGGCCACTCTCCCTCAGGGAGGTATCCAACCCCAGGAAAAAGGAAAGGATAATGTAAATTCACTGCTCCCTTTGGCCTTGGAAAAGGACAGTCTTTCCCTGTTGTACAAAGAAATTCTCTCAAAGTCCAGCTAAACCACTCAATTCACTTGAGTATTTAGCCCACACTCTTGATGAAAGATTTGTTGTTACATACCCTGTGGAGTCTCTACCCTCCACTGCCCCTTCCATGGAAAAAACCCTGATTAATTTAGATTGTTTATTAGCCTGGTGTCACTGTTATTAAAGAGCATTAGGACCGCCCAATCAAATTGCTCCACATCAGTTTCACTAAAATTAATTGATTAACAAGGTTCTGAAGGCAATTCTAGCCAATCAGAGGGTGGTTTAGAAATGAATTCAAAACTTTCCAGCTCTCCTGAATCAGCTTAGCAAATATTCTCTCCTGGCCAATCAGACTCCATTCAGCTGGTCATGGGATAGTCCAGTGACAACCTGTTTCTTTTAACATAGACAGGGGACTTTCAGTCCCCTGCTTTTTGATTTTCTACTCATAATAAAGTTTCAAATTGGTTGCAAACATTTTATTAAATTTTGTAAAGTCAGAACTCTTGTTTGAAGTTTTTTATAATTTTTGAAAAAGTGCTAGCTTTTATCTATACTTCTCTTACCTTCTGTTGGCCTCTTTTAAACCCAGCTTCCTTTCCAAAACCCCTAAGGGAATTTTCAGTGTATAGCTTTATTCAAAAAGGTTCCTGCTCTTAAAACTCCTGTTTGAAACCAAATTTTAAGTTAACTGTTAGTATATTTAACTACTGTTACCTTCATTTTCTCTTGTTCTGCTCAACTTTGATCCCAATTTTACATAAGGATGTTGCAAACCCACCTGAGTGCATCATCAAGGCTGCCCAGACCATTTTGCTTATTTTAAATATAACTGGCCAGTAGCTCCTTTAATACAGGATTTTTTATAGCAATAAAGGTTAAAACTGCTGTTGTAACTGTGCTGTTTTAGCAGATTTACACAGGGAAAAATATTTGGAAGATAGATAATAATCTTTATTGTGAGATAATGATTATATAGTTCATGTGAATCAAGGATAACAGGAACATGATTGGTGATCACACAGCTGGATGGAAGAAGGGGGTGGCTTGATCCTGATAATGATTCAAGCGCCAAAACAAGGTATCCACCATAAAGGATCATCATCTGTTCATGTTGTTGTATTTGTTAATTTGAGTTGACTTCCTAGTCTGGCGTTGAGTGACCAGATAATCAGATTCTGGGTCACAAACCTGTTTGATTGGAACCTTGCTGGCGGGTTGAGCCTGCGGTTTTGACACCCCCCTAACTGAAGGTTGGCCTCCTCTGGGGGCAGGTTGTCAGGAGCCCAGGCGCTGTATTAAACTAGTTGCTGTTCTTTGGCGGGCAGGGCAGTTTCTTGTTGTTTCTGTTTTGCTTTGTAGGGTTGTAGGCAATCATGATGTAGGGTCTTGTCTTGCTTGCATTTCCCGAGCCCTTGCACTAGGTAAGTGTTATTGTTGTTTACCTTTAGAATGATTGCTGGCCCCGCTTTCTTGGGTTGTACCTTGCTCTTGTCAACATTCATGACCCAAACTTTGTCCCCAACTTCATGTCTATTGTGGATGGGGACAAATGTCTTTTGCAGACGTTCATTCTCCTTTGCTGTTTGCTTGCTGTTAGCCTCTATCACTTGAGGTTCTGAGCATGGAGGGACTTCACTTGGAATTTCCAGTTTAGGTCATGTTAATGCTTGAATGATATTTGGCTGTGTGCCATATACCATTTAGAAATGGGCTTTTTCTGGTGGATCTGTTCACTTGAGTTCAACACACAAGTAGTGCAGTTGGTAGCTGCTTATACCAGTCTTCAGGTCTCCTGGTGGTGAGTTTGGCTAAGGCTTGCACAAGGCTATCATTAAGCTGCTCTACATGTCCATTGGCCTGTGGGTGGTATGGTGTTGTGACAGTGTGTTTGACCCCATTTTTGGCAAGGTACACGTTGGTGTTTTTGGAAGTCAATTATTTGCCCCCATTGGTTATCAGGAGTTCTGGATTTCCAAATCTGCTGATTATTTCCTTGCCAATGAATTGTTGGACGTCATTACCAGTGTGTGTTTTCACCGCTTAGGCTACTGGCCACCTTGTTGCAAAGTTGATGGCTGTGATGATGTATTTTTTGTTGTTGTGCTTTCCTGGCATGGGGCCCACAATGTCAAGAGCCCATACTTTGAAAGGTAGTTGTGTGCAGATGGGAAGTACTGACTTTGACAGGGTTTTGCTTTTGGCAAACTTTTTGCATACCTCACATTGGTCTAGAACTTCTTGAACATTGCGGTATAAGGTTAGCCACCAGGCCTTATGTTTAAGGAACTCATAAAGGTTTTGGCTCTCGGTATGTCCAAGGTCTCTGTGATAGCGTAGGATGGTGTTGACTCACTGATGTGTGGGAATGTAGGGAATGGTTGTGCTGTCAGTCATTTTTCTGTGTAGGGTCCCATATACATCAGCAAAGAGGTGTTCATTTTTGATGACTTTTTCCTTTGTTATGTTGGTTGTGCCAGGTGGGAAACCTTTGTCCTTTGTTTGTAGTACTAAGAGAGGCCATTCTGGGTTGAGCCCATTCTCTCCTCTTGAAGCACGGACATACAGGCGGGACAGGGTGTCTGCCATGATAAGCTTGGCCCCAGGTTTGTACTGGATGAGCATGTTAAATCTCTTTAATAGCTCCATCCACCAGGCTTGGCGGTGCAACAGATTTGCTTGAGTTTTGAAATAGATGAGTGACTTGTGATTGGTTAATGCTGTGAATTCTTTCTGCTGTTCTAGATAACAGCGCCATTTGACTAGACAGTTCACAATATCCAACAGTTCTTTGTTGTGGATAGGGTATTGACACTTGCCATCTGTCAATTTTCTCAATTCATAAGCTACAGGCAGGAAGTCACCATCATTGTTTTTTATAAATACTCCCCCAATGGATGCATCTGAGGCGTCGGTTTCCATTTGGTATTCCCCATTGCGTTTGGGGTATTGTAGGATAGGAGCTGTTGTGAGCTTCTCCTTGATGCATCTAAAACAGAGATCATGTTGGGGGTCCACACAAACTTGGACTTGGCACCTGTTATGGCGGATAAGGGGGCAGTCAAAACGCCACAGTCAGGTATGAAGTGTCGTACATAGGCCACCATTCCCAAGAAGGTGTGGAGTTCCAACTTATCCTTGGGTGGTGGCATCTTGCAGATGGCCTGTATCTTTTGACTGTTGGGTTTGATGCCGTCCTTTGAGACTATGTGTCCCAGGAAGGGTAGTTGCTCATGGAAGAACTGGCACTTGGAGGGCTTGACCAATAGTTTGTGTTGTGCCAAGGTAGCAAAGACTGCCTCAAGGTTTTTGTGGTGTTGTTCCACTAAGGGGCTGTAGACAATAATGTTGTCTAGATACACTAGGGCGTGATTGCCTATGTGGGGCGCAAATACTTTGTTCATGAAGGTTACAAAGGTAGATGGGGCATAGGTCATGCCAAAGTTGAGCACCACACATTTGTAGGAAACACATTTAGTGCGGAAGTCTGTCTTGGGAATATCTTCTTCCTTGATATGGATCTGGTTATAGCCTGCAGTCAAGTCAATTTTGGAGAAGACTGTGGCGCCGCCCAAAGCATCAAAGAGGTTGTCAATTAGTGGTAGTGTATAACAATTCTTAATGGTAACTTTGTTTAGGGCTTGTTAGTCTGTGACCAGACGCAAGGTACCGTCCTTCTTGGCCACAAAGAATACAGCAGCCCCAAAGAGAGATTGTGAGGGATAGATAAGTCCTTTCTATAATGCTTCCTTGAGGTAAGTACATAGGGCGCCATCTTTATTTGGGGTCAGACAGTAGATGGGTTGCGCCTCAGGTACAGCTCCCTTGAGTTGGATGAAGTGTTGGATGTGTATCTCTGGTGGCAACCCAGGTAAAGCCTCTTTGAAGATATCTGGATGGCAGGCTACAATTTTGTAATCTTGAGGCGTAGTGGTATCTTGGTGTTCTTTGAAATGTATGATCTTGTACTGGCAGGAGTCCCAGTCAATTGCCTTCAGGTTTTTTTTTCTCATCCTGGGTCTCTGTGATATGTACAAAGATGTGGTTGCGTAGCAGTTAGTCCACAGAGTCAGGGTAGATCTGGTGGTTGACACCTTCACGCTTGATGGTCAACAATGAGGTTGCCCAGTCTATGTAAGGATTGTTTTTCTGTAACCAGTCTAATCCCAGTACAATGTCAAACTTGGGAAAGTCAATGATGGGACCTTGAATGGTGGAGTGGATATTCTCAAGCATGACAGAGAAGGGGGCAGTTTCCTTTGTCACAGCAATGTGATGTTTGTCAGCCAGGACCACATTTTTAATCCACAAAGGATTAGTGGCCAGCTTGAACTTATCCACAAAGCTACTGTTGACCAGGGTTCAGTCTGCACCTGAATCCAGGAGTGCTGAGCCTGTGTAACTGCAAAAGCAGAAATGATAGGACATCAATTTATTGAGATGCCTGGCAATGGTGTACAGTACCAGGTTCTCTGAGGGCACCTGGATCATTGGGCATTGGTCCAAGTCCTTGGGTTGGTATTCATCATTGGGCAAGTCAGGAGTTGCGTGGGGAAAGCTTGGCTTGCTTAGTGCTCTCCCCGGGCTTTTCCCTCATCTTGGTTACCTTGTGTGGCAGTGATACAGAAATGGGTGCGGTTTGACTGACCACTGTTTTCATTTCCATGTCCATTTGAACTGTGGGTTTGTGGTTGGTGTTGTTCCCATTGCCTCCAGGAGGTGGTTGAGAGGAGTGCCTGCCTGGATGGGAATCCTTGGGTCTTTCTCATTTCCCAGTTTTTGCCTTATGCAGTGTGTTGTATGTTTGCTCCACTTTCTCCGCTTTGCAGTACAATCTTTGCAGGTTGGTTCCCTGATCCAGGTTCACATGCCTCATCACGTGCAACTTAAGAGCGTTGTAGTACATGAGGTGTGTGGCTGGGGTGTCAAAGGCCATGTCAGATGGTGCACAAAGACAGAGTTCCTTGTAGGCGCAGGTGAGTTCCTTCACAGTGCCTGTCTGGGTCAGGTTCTTCACTTGGTGTATGATCATGAGTGCTTTATCTTTGAGCACAAATCTTGCCAGGAAGTCTTGCTTAAAGGTATCCCAGTTCTTTTTGGTGTGCTCTTTGTGCCACTTGTTGCACCAGGTGCCAGGGCTGTGGGTCAGGTAAATGAAAATTTCTGCAATCCAAAACCGCTTTGGCATTCCATCTGAGCCAGCTTGCTCTGGGCAGACTGGATCCAATTGGTGGCGTTGTTGTTGTTGGCCCTGGCAAAGAGTTCTAAGGCGGTGCTCTGTAGTCTTTGAGCTACGTAGGCAGGCATGGTGGTTTCATTGGCTGGTTGCGGCATTGAGGAGGGAGCCTGAAAGAAACCTTGTGCAGACATGGCATTGAAGGCGGGTAGCGGGATTACTGTGTTCTGGTACAGGACAAAGCCATTGGGTATGAAGGTACCAGGGGTGTATGGAGTCCAGTCAGGCGGGAGGCCAGACATAATTCTGTTGAGGATTTGTTGGCTGCAGCGTGTGTGGGCAACAGGCGGAATTTGTCAAGATAAGGTAGGATGGAGAACCTATCTGTGCTACCAATGTTGTAACTGTGCTTTTTTAGCAGATTTACATGGGGAAAATATTTGGAAGATAGATAATAATCTTTATTGTGAGATAATGATTATATAGTTCATATGAATCAAGGATAACAGGAACATAATTGGTGATCACACAGCTGGATGGAAGAAGGGGGTGGCTTGATCCTTATAATGAGTCAAGCACCAAAACAAGGTATTCATCATAAAGGATCATCATCTGTTCATGTTGTTGGATTTGATAATTTGAGTTGACTTCCTAGTCTGGCTTCAAGTGGCTAGATTATTGGATTGCGGGTCACAAACCCGTTTGGTTGGAACCTTGCTGACAGGTTGAGCCTGCGGTTTTGACACTGCCACCCCCAGGCTCCAGATTTTCTGAATATTGTTAAAATGATACTCCATGTTCTCAAGTTTGTGGTTTTTTCCCTGGCCCCTTTGTGATACTCCTCTGGACTACTTCCCCAGTCCTGTGGTCCCGCATTTCATCTTTGGTCCACCTAGTGAGCAACAATCCATCTAGTCTGTTGCACTTGCCTAGTGGTCTTCTCTTTTCTGGAGAGGCCCTTGTTAAGAGTCTTACCTGCAACAATCTGGATTTGTACCCCTTGGACTCCACATCACTTGCCCCACTTGTTGAGGAGATATCTGCGCCCTCACCTCCCCCCCTGGAGGATGAGGTCCTTGTACCCCTGTTGATAGTTAAGGTCCTGGCCCACGTCCCCTCCCGCGCCCCATGGTTACTCACTGGTCTTGCATTGATGGGACTAAATATCTACTTTCCCCAAATGTCCCCAGTGTCCTCCCTTTGGTCCCCCTTTAGAGTGGCCTTTCTAGTAATCCATTGGATGGCATCCTGGTGGTTTGTCTCACCAGGATGGGAGCCAAACTTAGTTAGCCCCCCTTTTTCACAGTTGTACCAAGTGACTCTCAGACTACATCAATTTATCAGCATCAGCTTGCAAGGGAGGATTGAATCCAAATGGCAAACTGGAGCGGCAGTAATCTATTTTCAATCAACTGTTTTATTTAAATCTGTCAAATCAGTTAACTTAGTGAAGGTCTTTCTGGCTTTCCTAGCTTTCCAACTTGGGAAAATAATTCCCAGCATTATGGAATCTACTGTGAAACAGACAATCCTCATGTCTATGCAGTTGTCTTTACTCACTCAGGTGATTAAGTCTGAGCTTCCAGGCTCATAGTAAAAAACTTTACTTCCCAGAGACCTGATCTTTATCAAGTTCTGCAGCTACTTTCTCAAGAAGCTAACCTGACAATGCCTCTAGGCATATTCATGCCCCCAATGATAGCTTTGGGACCTCCCTAACGCCTCCAGGAAAACACAGATGAGGACATTGTACCAGTCTGTGAGATAAGGTGCTTACTCATAGACCTCCTGTAGATGGACAAGAGATTGTGGAGCTACCTCAACCCCTCCCTTCCCTAACAGACAATGTTACCTACTGGGTGGAGACACCTACCCAGCATCCTAGAAGCCAATGTTACCTGCCGGGCTGGTTCATTCTCTGCCTCTAGTAGCCAATGTCACCTACTGGGTGGAGACACCTAACCAGCACCCTAGCAGCCAATGTTACCTGCCAGGCTGGTTCATTCTTTGCCTCTAGTAGCTAATGATACCTACTAGGCAGGTCTTACTTTCCCTAGTAGCAAATTTTACCTACTATGTCTCTACCTGTCCCAAAACCACTGCACTTTGCCAAATTTCAGCATAGAGTCTTTACTGAGGCCAAATTAGCCCTTGCCTGCACAACAGCTTCCATGTGGACTGTCACAATAACTTAATCTTTAAAAGATTCATAGAAAATCTGGAAGTCACTGTGGGTTAGAACCCCTTCAACTGGTTACAAAAAGCCTGAAAGATAAAAGAAGCTGGCCCAGGCCCCAACCCTGGTTCTAGATTAGGTTAAATTAGTCAATGAAGCTGAGAAAGGGTGACAAGCCAAGTGCTTCTTTTTTAGATGTCCTGGCCTCATAATTAATTCCTGACACTGGGAAAGATTATTCTTATACTCCTAGAGCTCCTGATATTTATTGTTTTAGGCCCTGAACTTAACCCCCAAAAATAGAACCAAAGAGACCTAGACTGAAGAGCTAAATCCCAAAAAAAACACATGGCCTATTCCTGATAGTCAGAACACTGGTGATTAATGCCTTCAGATAGAGTCACAGAATCAACTATATTACCTAAAAGTGAAAAGCTTAATTAAGACAGATAATTTACCCAATGAGAACCCTTATTTAGCTTAAAAATACATATGGAGATAAAAGGACCAGTATCATCAAATCTGATAAGATCTAGACCCAGAGTATGCATATAAAAAATTCATCCCTCATAAATGATTTAACATATCTGTTTTAAAAAAAGGTTTTGTATGATCATTTAGTTCATTCAGTCAATACTCTTCCCATCTAACATATTTTTGAAGCTCTATTCCCAAGTCAAATAACCTGCCTTGAATTACCCATATCATGTACCTGAAAATAATGATTCACCCCTAATCAGCAGCTTTTACAGCTTATACCAATCCCCTGCTTAACCTTAAAAACCATGGATTGTTATAAAAATATACTTATACATCATTAGTAGCAACTGGCACTATATCATGAGCCCTTTATTCATAAAAATTAAGTACAATCCAAAATATTTCAAAAGGTCCCACCATCTTTAACTCACATATCCAATGTATTAAACCAGCTTCTTTTTCAGATATGATGCAGTAGTTTACAAAGCTGTGATGCTTCAAAAAATCAGCCCAGATTTAATAAAAATAAAAACCAAGGGATATAATATTGATAATGTAGTAACTGTGCTGTATTAGCAGAGTTACACAGGAAAAATAATTGAAAAATGAATAATGCCTTTATTTGGATATTGGGGGCTTATATAGTTGGTGTTAATAATTTTAGGAAGAACAAGCTTGTGATGATTAATTAATTGGATTGGGAAGGAGTTGGCTTGATCTTGGTAAGGAGTAAAGCGCCAAATTGAGCTGCTGCTGGGATGAGATTGTTGTTAGTTCTTGTTTCCTATTTTGTTAATTCAAGTTAAATTATTCATTTGGCTTTGAGAGATTTGGAATTTTGTTTAAGTGACACCATTCTCTTGTGCAGAACTTTTCTGGGGGCCAACCCCACTGTTTTAACAATAAACAAAACATTTACTGTAAATTCAGAACCTGAATGTAAAAATGTGGGATTGTCAAATCCTTGGTCCAAATTTCAAATCACTTTTGCGGACAGCTCAGCTGAGTGAAAAATAAAATATTTAATAAATCAACCATTTATTTTGATTTATTTTGGTTTATTTAAATTGGCAAATTTCAAATCTCTTGAGCAGATAACTCAACTAACAAAAGACAAAACTCAGCAAACAAATGCAGGATACATGAATCAGAAATGCGGGATTCTAATGTACAATTTGAGATTTCCTGTATTTCAATCAAATCATGGACATCATGTAAAAAATTAACAAATCTGAAATTGCAGGATTGTCAAATCCAAGAACCAAATTTCAAATCATTATTGCAAGGAATTTGAAATAATTTATTGGTGTCTCAAAAAGGATGCTAAAGGATATAGAGTGGATTTGTTCTAATTCTTTTAGGAATCATAGGCATTCTCAAAAATCACCCTATTCCATTTTAGGACGGCTAAAATTTAGATGCTTGATTACAGTAGATTTCAGAAGATGCTAATAATAAAGTAGAATTATATATTACAATCTATCTTATCATGTTGTCTTTCCTTTGATGTGTTGATAATGTGCTTGCAATTAATTGGACAGCTTCACCTCCAGTTACCTTGGTGATAGGAAATCAAGCTGCCTCCCCGAGATCAACTGGTCTTGGGAAGGCGGCTTGATTTCCTATTGCCAAGGCGACTGGAGGTGAAGCTGTCCAATTAATTGCAAGCACATTATCAACATATCAAAGGAAAGACAACATGATAAGATAGATTGTAATATATAATTCTACTTTATTATTAGTGTCTTCTGAAATCTACTGTAATCAAGTATCCTTAGTAGCAATACATGAATACATAGTTAGTAAACTGATGGTTTATCTTTTCCCCTCTTTCTTCCTTGAAAGAAAGTTGTGTTGGCCCCTGGCTACGCTGGGGGCCAAAAAACTTTAAAAAAATTTCTGCGTTATCAGGAGAGTAGCTCATAAATCATTATATGGTTTTATAGTCGCTATATTAGTGATTTAAAGTGCAGAATATTGCATCATTTCCAGTTTAGATAATTTTTCATTTCACTTAATTTCATGTCTAAACATGGGTGTTTAGATTGGATTTTTCATTTGATTTTATCCAGAGTGGAGCTTCTTGATTTGGGTTGATTTGTCCTAGTTACTTACTGTACATTCAATTTGGATTCCAGTTCCTGCAATTATTATTTGAGTTTACTAGTAGCATTCAAAAGTGATTTGAAATTTGGTTCTTGGATTTGACAATCCCACAATTTCAAAAAATATAGTAAAGTTAATGAAAATTGTTGATGGATTTGAACGCTTCAAATCTGATTCCAGTTAATTCATTTTGTCCATTGGAAATATGCAGTTCAACTTGAACTTTGCAAAGTGTCTATGAGTTCCCGCATTTTTAAAAATTCAAATAAATACTCAAAAAAATCAATTTAATTAAAAAAGGCTATCCCGCAAAAGTGATTTGAAATTTGGACCAAGGATTTGACAATCCCGCATTTTTACATTCAGGTTCTGAATTTACAGTAGGTTTATTTCTATTTTTTGCATCTAAGTTGATTTAACTTAGCCCCACAGCTTTGAAAGCTGCTTATACTCATTATTGTACAAGATTATTTTTTCTGGCTTATATGAAAATATCTAACCTTATGAATTTTGCCTTTCTTACCTGGGAAGATAGATTCATGTAGATATTATAGTAATTTTTTCTTTATTAAATAAACTTTTTAGCTTTTAACCTCACAAGAACTCTGCTCAAGCTAGATAATCAATTAGAATAGTATATAATTTTTTGGTCTCTTACATCAAACACTTTTTAAAAATAGATAAAATTGTCATTGTGAAGAAAAAACATAACTAGAGATAATTTTTAATGCTAGAACACTTAAAAAAGTAATAATGAGCTTCTTATAACTTTATAAAGTTTTAGATTTTATATATTAAGATTTAAAGGGTATTTCTTCAAAGAAAAAATTAGATTTATAATATTTCAATATTAATTAAATCTATGAATTGTGTTTATAATATAAAGTATTTTAGGGGATCTTATATTTTGGCATATGGTATATTTATGGCCTCTATAAATATTACAGTATTGACTGATTACTAAAATTGCCCGGCTAGCTCAATCAGATTCTCTCTCCACTAAGCATCACTTTTAAATTTGATTTGAATTTAAAAAAGTGAACTCAAACAGCGTCAAAGCCAAGGTATCATTATTTGAAAAAATACAACGGGTCCGCACATGCGTGAAGACACTGGGAGAGGAAAGAAGAAGAGCCAGGGCAAGCACAGGGCAGCAAAAGCGCTGTACGTGAAGCCTGGCTTGCAGGCAGTTGTTCCTGACGCCTGGGACAACAACCAGGCCAGTTGTGACCTGAGCAAGAGCAGGGAGTCCCATGGCAACAATGAAATCATTGCCACTGACGTGGCGGTGGGTCCAGGGGGTGAAATGGACGACCCTGATTGGCTGGAGAATGCTGACAAAAATGATCTACACACTCTGGAAGCCAATCTATCTCCTAAGCAAAAGAAAGAAATTCTGGGCCAACAGAAATTAGTTCAGGAATTATTATCCCTATACAATATTGATAGTACCACTGCACAAGAGTGGGAAGATGAAGGTATTTGCCTACAGGATGTATTGAAATGGTGCAGTTTAAATTTTTCTCTTGTTCAAGAAAAACAGTGGCTAAAGTACCAATTTTCAGTAGATGCAGCCACCAAATGGCACTGTGCCGGTGTAAACGTTGATGCTGCAATCATTTTCTGCAAACATCAGGTACCAAGAGATGAGGCAATGGCATGGGTCAATACTGGGCTGCCTCTTGACTCCATTGCATACATTGTTAGATTCCAAGTACCATTCAACCAAGCTGAACCTTGGCTGATGAGTAAATATCTGGCTACTGAGATTATTGAATTCATTAAGTCAGGTCTGCCTGGAGATCATGCAGCCGCAATCATGGAGCTTGGACTTTCCCCGACTGAAGCCAAAAATTATTTTGCGGTATTCCCGGACGCTACAGCCTGGGCATGGGCTAAAGCCAACATCACTTTGGAGAATGCTAGAGAATGGGCTAAGTACAGCTGGACCCCAGTGGACTGTGGAACCTGGGCTAAGACTAACTTTACCCCGCTTGAAGCGCAAGCGTGGGCATCCAAAGGATTGGACTGCATCCAAGCAGTGCATATGTCTAATGCGGGTTGGTTGCCTAAGTCATATCTTGAGTGGGGACCTTTCACCTCTATTCCGTACAAAAGAGCGTGTAAGTGGAAGGACTCTGGATACCTGGCCACTATAATGCGGTACTGGGAAAGTCAGCAAATTTTGATTGATGAAGCCCTGGCTTGGACACAGTCAGGCGTAGATGCAAGTACTCATAGTAAGACATCACACTTAAATATGGGTAAGTTTTCCCTCAAAACCTGGCTGACGTGGAAGACAGCTGGGTTTGGATACCTTTGCGCTGCAGAGTGGTTTGTGAATGCATTTAATGCGGAGGCAGCTGTAGCCTGGGCTGAAGCAGGGTTCAGCCCAGAGGACGCTAACCTACTCTGCTTGGACCAAGTCAACCCCAAGATGGCCAGAGAATGGACATTGGAGGGGTTTGCAGCAAAAGACATCAAGGAATGGATGCAGGCTTCTGCCTCCCCAGACCTTGCATTTGAATTCTTCTCTACAGGCATGGCAGCTGGGGAAGCTGCAGAATGGATTGACAATGAGGTGGACGCTAAGGTGGCCCTTATTTTTAAGAATGAGAAGTGGAGCCCCATTGACCTGCAGACCTGGTGCGTAGCAAGAGGCCGGAGCTTTCAGGAGGTGGCCACCTTTATCCAGGAAGGGTTTGCCCCAGATGAAGCGGCTAACTGGTTAGCCAAGGGTATGGACTGGCCCATGGCCAAGGCCTGGACCAACATGGGGGTTGACTTGGCTCACGCAACCAAGTTCCACGGTCAAAACATTGAACCCGGCAAGCTGTCCAAATGGGTCAAGGCAGAATATACCACCGATGAGGCAGTCTACTGGATCTGCCAGAAGGTACCTCTGGCTCATGCTAGTCCTCCCAAGCGTAAGAGTCAGGCCCAGCAGGAAGGGTTCACCTACAGCTCCTCGTGCAACACCAAGGGAGCATGGAAGGGCAACATGCCCTTTGAAGAGTATGTTTGAGAAAAACTCAATGGCCCTGCTATGGATTGTATGGCGCCCAAGTCTGTAATAAACAATGCAATCCGCCTCTTGTTACATGAACTTCCCAAGAGTGATCATGAAGGTTATATGCAGGCCATCAAGACATTCTTTGAGAAAGAGTTCCCAAATGCCCAGCTGCGGTTCCACTATGCTATTAAACAGAACTACTTGGACATAGGGTTTCCTGATGCCAAGTCTAGAGACATGGCAGAAAAGAAGGGCATTAGTTACAAGGGTGGGAACATCCGACTGGAGAGGACCTCCTTCATCAACAAGCGCACCAAGTGGATATCTTTCACCAACGTGCCAACTGAATGTGAAGATAGCGTGTGGGTGCAAGATGCTATCAAGACCGGTCTTAGCTACTATGGGGACATTGTGGCATGGCACACTGAATGCGCAGATATATTGCCATCTAATTTTGTACCCACTACAATCCATGCTCTTCTGGACCCCTCTCCCACGGTTCAGGAAAAAAATTCTATTCCACGCTTCATTTGTATCCCTGGGAACCCCAAGGTGATTGCAGTTGAAGTGGAAGGGGAGAAGCAGGTGTGCCGGTTCTGCTACAGTTTAGGTCACACACTCAGCCACTGTCACCACAGACGGAATGCTTACTACTGGGACATCATCTATGAACCTGAGGATGGGGTGACAAGAATTAAGAATTGTACCTTTCTTTGCCCAAATCTGGTGGCGTGGATACCCCCTAGTTTCTCTCATCCCCATGAACTTCTGGCCACCAGAGCTATGCTGGCTCAGAGACACGCTAAAGCCTGGGCTGATGTGGCATCCAGGTTTGATAATGAGATCACAGTACCCTTCTGTGATCCCACAGCCCCGTCTGAGGTTGAGCTCCCTCAGCAGGACTCCCCTATCCGGAAACCACATGATGAGTGGAAGAAGGAAGCAGAGGCTAAGTGGAACCAGAAACCCAAGAAGGGCAAGACTGCTAGACCCAACCCCCCTAGTGAACCCAAGCCCACTGTGAACTCTAAGCCAACTAGCAAGCCCTCTGTGAACCCTAACCCAACCAGCAAACCCCCCAAGAGAACCCCTTGTGCTGTGCCCATGGATGTAGATGACATGGAACAGGACTTTAGTCCTGCGGAGATGGCTGAAGCTAAGGCCTCAGCTAAGATGGCCCCAGGCCCCTTCCTTGCTAAGAGCAAGTGGAACCTGGAGTCCTCCACCATGGCTGATCCATCCCCTAACCTCCCCAACCAACAAAACCCCCCGCTGATGCAGCGCCTCATACCCGTGGGTCAGGCAACCAGTTATGAGGATTGCAACTATCAATGTGAGGGGGATTGCAACGTTGAAATTGAGGCAGGAGAAACTACACTATATAAAAACAAATAATAATATTGACCTGGTGATCATGACAGAAATCCAGGCTCACCAACTTGCAACCAAACCAGACTTCTCACCAGACCCGGCAGCACACGCGTGGTCAAGAGAGAGTAAACTGAATGGACTCTGGACGGATCACGTAGCAATTGTGGCCCTGAGAGACAACATTGCCATCAGCTTTGTGGCTATGCACCTAGATGGCCAAATTCTAGTGACAAAAGTCAGAGATGTTAGGAATGATAAGACACTCACAGTTGTTGGTGTATACCTGGAACCTGGTGGAACCCAGGGAAGTAGGGAAGGATGGCAGATCCTGTTGTCACTTGACCTCCCTGACCGTACTCTTTACGGTGGGGACTTCAACACATACACCAATAACCAAAGAGATACTTACCCATGTTGTCAGCAACGTCATCCCTCTGCGCACCTGATGGAGGGGTTTCTGGAAACACAAGGGGTAGTTGAGACTATTGCCAACAAGGACCTGGACCTCACCCAGCTGACAAGGTGGGGTTATGTGGACGGGTTTCCGGTGTCAGGCGCCAGACTGGACCACATCTTAATCTCTGGAGATATCTCAGAGGAATTTACTGGATCCCAGGTTCAGGTAGCTCATATCTTGGACCACCATATTGTGTACATTGATTGGGACTCTGGTGTCACCCAATGTGCTACCCAACAGTGGGTCATACGGCTGTCCACGTTTTGTAACCACAAGTGGAAGGAGATGATTGAGAGAGCCATCCTGGCAATGACCTCCCCCGGATGGGCCCAGTGCAATCACCCAGTGACACATGGTTGGGCATCAAAAGGGAAATTTGTTCATCCACCATCTCCTTTCAGAGGAGGCAGAGGAACAATGAGCTCACAACACTGCATGCTTTGGAGAAAGAATATAAGGAAGTGGCCAAGAAGGACATTCTGAAGTTCAACATTCTCCATTGTCAGATCAAAAAGCTGCAGATGACCATTGAGAAGCGCTGTTGGACCAACGCAACATACAAATTCCAATGTAGCTTTGGTACATCTACAAAGGACAGACTATGTAGCCTTGCTCAACGTCAGAGAGGATCTCCTTTCACTGAGATTGATACAGGGTGTGGTCTGAAATCTAAAGACAAGTCTGTGATTAAGCAGAAGATACAGGAGTTCTACTCCAGTCTGTATGCTCATGCAGATGTGGATAAGGATGCCCTCTCTTCACTAATGACAGAGGCTGGTCCAGAGCTCACACAATGTCCCCCGGCAATGTGTGGACCTCTGACAGCAGACATCACACTGGAGGAGACTCTTGCAGCCATTAAAGAGTCCCCAAATGGAAAAACACCAGGTCCAGACTGTATTCCAGCAGATGTGTATAAGCCAATTAGAAATATGATAGCACCCCATCTGACTAGACTCTTCAACTATGTCCTTTCCTCAGCCACCCAATTTCCTGAGGGGAATGAGGTGTCAATTTGCCTCCTCTTCAAGAACAAGGGTCATAGGAGCAATGTTAAGAACTGGAGACCAATTTCTTTGTCCAACGCAGATTACAAACTGCTGACCTGGATTCTGTCTAACAGAATCATGAAGATTGCAGATGTGATCCTACACCCAATGCAGTTTGGCTTTGTTTGGGGCCGTTCCATCTGGGATAATATTCACATGGTTCAAAATACCCTTCAGAATAGGGTTAAATCAAATAAGGGCTACCTGCTATTTCTGGACATGGAGAAGGCGTATGATTGTGTGTTGTGGTCATATCTCTATGCTAGCATGCGGGCTGTAAACCTGCCGGAGGAATGGATCTGTTGGATAAAGACGCTGTACCTGAACCTTCAGGCGCGTGTTATTGTCAATGGTGACCTGACTGAGAACATTGAAATTTGTCAGGGATTGAGACAAGGAGATCCTCTGTCTCCCATCCTGTTCAATTTTGCAGCAAATTTGTTCTTGGCAGCTGGAAACGCTAGGCTGAGAGGCTTCACTCATCCTAGTCAGAAGGCGCTCTGTATGGCTGCCTTTGCAGATGACACCATTGTGGGCCTGACCACAAAGGAGGACTCACAAAAGCTGACAACCCTTCTGGAGCTCTACCAGAGGGCATCCAATGCAAAGGTTAACATTGAAAAGACAACACTGGTTAAAATAGGTGTGCCAAACTTTGCTCCACCGCATGGCCTCACGCCTATCCCAGCCTGTGAAGCCTTTAGACACTTGGGAGTGTGGTTCAACTCTATGGATATTGATCTGCAGACCAATGAACAGATTCTTCTCAAGGCTATTGCAAACAAGATCAACAGGTGGCGTCATTTCTGGTTCAATGTAATTGGACGGGTTACTGCCCTCAACATCTTTGTGTTCTCCAAGATGTGGTATGTAGCACACATTGTACCCTTCTCCAAAGCCTTTGAGAAGAAGGTGTCAGCCATGACCTGCAACTTCTTGTGGGGTACTCCCAATATGTCCCCTGTAAAAATGTCAGTGGTCTCTCTCCCCAGGTCAGCAGGAGGACTGGGTCTAATAGATCATGTCCAGCATTGCAGAAGGATGTGGGGAAAAGGACTAAGGGAACTACTAGCAGCCCATACTGACTCACCAGCAGCGGGCAGAGCAGTTAACTGGGCGCGGGCTATCCAGATACCCAACCCTTTGACATTTGGTCTAAGACAATGGTTCTTGAAGAGAAAGAGATTCACACACCCCCAAAGACACTCTGGAGTACTGGCGCTGCTGCTTGGCAGTAATGCAAGCCAATGAATGGGAAATCTCTAAGAATCTTGATCCTGCTGGTCCACAGAATTGGGACCTCAAGGGCTTGCATCTGGCAGACAGAAATAGACAGATCAATTACAATCTGGATATGAAGAGCATTGTCACACGCCGGAAGACGGTGGTGTCCAAGTGTGGGAAGAAGGTCGTCCAAGACCCAAAGCCCAAGCCAGAATACCCCAAGATGGTTTGCAAGTGGGTAGAAGCCGGCAGATTGGTCACAATCACCCCCAAAGAAATGGCTACTCTGACGCGGGTACCAATGGTGACAACAGGTGCACAGACTCTGACCTGGAGACTGTTCAACAAGGCCTTCTGGAGTGAGTCAACATTCCCAGTGGACCACCCAATTTGCCAGTGTGGGCTTTGCCCATTCAAAGATGCCAATCTGGAGCACAAATTCTTTGGTTGTATAGTTGTGTTGCAGTTCTGGACAGAAGTTGCCCACATGCTGAACCTCTCTGTCCATTTTCAACCAAAGTTTGACATCTTCTTCATGAGGAGTCTCAAGCAGGAACCCCCAGTAGTTTGAGCAGTTGCTTATCATCTTGCACTGTGGACCATCCACACTACCTGTATAGATGTAATCTTTGACAATGGACCTAACCTGGTGTCACTCATGAAGGAGAAATTCCGCTCCCTAATGGACAATACTATGATCTGTACAGACAAATTTGGCCACACAATTCCTGGTAACAGGAAACTTATGGACACCATTGTTGACTCATCCCACCTCATAGTTGAGGGAGTAATACAATGGAAAGACAGGCACACAGAGGGCCTTCAGACAGCTACCCCTTCCTCTGGTATCCCTCACTTCCCTCCCCCCACGGCCGTGTTTCCTTTTAAACGCTGTCTCTGAACCCTAATAAACCTGTGTTCCCTTAAAAAACCAGCTAGCTCAATTGGCAGAGCGTGAGACTCTTAATCTCAAGGTTGCAGGTTTGACCCCCGCGTTGGGCTATAAATCCCATTTTTATACACAAGGTGACAAGGTTGTGCTGGTCATGTGTAATTGCCTTTTTTATTGCTACAAAATCCTTTACTTTCTCATATAACATACTATATGATCCATCAACTTTACAAAAATAAAAATAAACCTCTTTTCTGGTTCATCAAATATATTTTGGATATGCTAATAATCAACCAAAAACACATAATTTAGAAAAAAAATTATATATGACAAAGCGGTAACTTTTAGGGAAGCTTCAAATAATAATCTAGAGAAGAATGATTTTATTGGAAAATAATTTAGGCTTTTTATATCCAGATATATTGTGGAGGATACCTAACTAAAATCAGTGGTTGGCATCAGATGACATGACTTGGATCAGGATGAGCTGACACTTGGACAAAGTCAGGTGAAATTTGGTTTGATAACAAACTGGGTAAATGTTGGATAAATTGCTTTGGTACCAAATCAAGAAATGTATTGGATGGTAAACTAGGTTATAGGTAACTGAACTATTACAACATCCAGATTTTTAACACTTCTCCTTGAAGGAATCATTAAGGTACATCAAGTGAAGGCTTGGTCTTGACAGCAGTGACCTGGTATTCCTGAAGTTGGTCTGCAGTATATACTAGTTGGCTAGAGTATTCCTCTTTTCTGAGGCAGAGGTGTTATTGATGGTATTTCCTTGTGAGATGTTCATTTGCTCCTTGGAATTTGAGAAGGTATAAGTTTCTTTCTGATCTTTATTTGATGTTTCTTCCTGGACCTTGTGTACCAAGTTCAGTTTCTTTCTGTTTCCTTCTGTTGTAACTGTGCTGTTTTAGCAGAGTTACAAGGGGAAAATATTTTGGAAACTAGATAGTATTCTTTATTGAGCAATAGTAACTATATAGTCATTGTGAATCAGTGGATAACAGGAACATGATTGTATTGATCACACAGTTAGATGGTAAAGGGGGTGGCTTGATCCTGGTAATGAGTCAAGCGCCAAAACAAGGTGTCCACTGCAGAGATCACCATTTGTTCATGTTGATGGATTTGGTAATTCAAGTTGACTTCCTAGCTTGGCTACAGGTCACTGGGAAATTGGATTGGAGGTCACAAATCCGCTTGGTTGGAACCTTGCTGGCGGGTTGAGCCTGCTGTTTTGACACCCCCAACTGAAGGTTGGTCTTCTCTAGAGTTAGGTTGTCAGGGAGGTTGTCAGGAGCCCAGGCGCTGTACTGTACTAGCTACTGTTTGGTGTCAGATAGGACAATCTCACATTGCTTCTGTCTTGCCTTTCAGGGTCTCAGATGGTCATGATGGAGAACTTTGTCTTGTTTACATGTTCCAAGCCATTGCACAAGGTAGTCTTGCTTTTTTTTACCTTTAAGATAATGGCATGGCCCATATTTTCTGGCTGTAGTTTACTTTTGTTGGTATTCATGACCCAGACTTTGTTTCTGGCCTCATGTTTTTCTTAGATGGGGATAAAGATCTTTTGTAGACACTTGTTTTCTCTTTTTGATTGATCATTATTGGCCTGTATGACCTGGGGATCTGAGCAGGATGTAACTTTGCTTGGCATTTCCAGCTTAGGTCCTGATAGCGCTTGGATGATTTGGGTTTTGTGCTATAAACTAGTTTGAAGGGGCTTTTCCCAGTGGATCTGTTCACACAGGTCCGGCATACAAGCAATGCAGTTGGTAGCTGCTTATACTAGTCCTCAGGTCTCCCGGTGGTGAGCTTGGCCAGGGCCTGCACTAGGCTGCCATTCAGCTGCTTCATGCATCCATTGGCCTGAGGATGGTAAGGTGTTGTTACCGTGTGCTGGACCCCCTTCTTGGTAAAGTATAAATTGGTGTCTTTGGAGGTCAATTCTTTGCCCCCATCAGTTATCAGGAGTTCTGGCTTTCCAAACCTGCTGATTATTTCCTTGCCAATGAATTGTTGGATGTTGCTGCTGGTGTGTGCCTTCACCGCTTGGGCTACTGGCCACCTTGTTGCAAAATTAATGGCTGTGATGATGGATTTTTTGTTGTTGTGCTTTCCTGGCATGGGGCTCACAATGTCAAGAGCCCATACTTTGAATGGTAGTTGGGTTTGAATGGGGAGTACAGACTTAGGCGGGGTTTTGCTTTTGGCAAACTTTTTGCAGACCTTGCACTGTTTTAACCCTTCCTGGACATTGCGGTATAAGGTTGGCCACCAGGCTTTATGCTTTAGGAATTTGTATAGATTTTGGCTCTTAGTATGTCCAAGATCTCTGTGATAGCAAAGAATGGTATTGACTTGTTGATGTGTGGGGATGTAGGGAATGGTTGTGCCATCTGACATTTTTCTATGAAGAGACCTGTATATGCAGCAAAGAGATGTTCATTCTTGATGACCGTTTCTTTGGTAATATTGGTTGTGCCTGCAGGGAACTCTTTGTCTTTTGTATGTAGCACTAGGAGAGGCCAGTCTGGGTTGAGCCCATTCTCTCCCCTAGAAGCGCAGACATACAGACGGGACAGGGCGTCCGCCATGGCAAGTTTGGCTCTGGGCTTATATTGGATGAGTATGTTAAACCTTTCTAAGATTTCCATCCACTGCGCTTGGCAACGTGACAGGTTTGCTTGTGTCTTGAAATAGATGAGCAACTTATGATCAGTTAGTGCTGTGAATTCTTCCTGTCATTCCAGGTAACAGCGCCATTTGACTAGGCAGTGTACAATGGCCAGTAGTTCTTTGTCGTGGATTGGGTATCAACACTTGCCATCTGTCAGTTTGCGCAACTTGTAGGCTACAGGCAGGAAGTCACCCTCACTATTCTTAATTTGTAGTACTTCCCCAATGGATGCATCTGAGGCGTCAGTTTCCATCTGGTACTCTCTGTCTTGTTTGGGATATTGTAAGATGGGAGCTGTCGTGAGCTTTTCTTTGAGACGTCTAAAACAGAGGTCACATTGGGGGGGTCCATAAAAACTTGGACTTGGCACCTGTTATGGCAGACAAGGGGGCAGTCAAGACGCCACAGTCGGGTATGAAGCACTGTACATAGACCACCATTCCCAAGAAGGTGCATAGTTCTGACTTGTCCTTGGGAGATGGCATCCTGCAGATGGCTTGTATCTTTTGACTGTTGGGTTTGATGCCGTCTTTTGAGACTATGTGTCCCAAGAAGGGTAGTTGCTCCCAGAAGAACAGGCATTTGGAGGGCTTGGCCAACAGTTTGTGCGTGCCAAGGTCGCAAAGACTTCCTCCAGGTCTTTGTGGTGCTGTTCCACTGAGGGGCTGTAGACAATAATATCTTCTAGGTACACTAGGGCATGTTTGTCTATGTGTGGTGCAAACACTTTGTTCATGAAGGTTACAAAGGTGGACAGGGCATTGGTCATGCTAAAGTTGAGTACCACACATTTGTAGGAACTGTACTTGGTGCAGAAGGCTGTTTTGGAGATGTCTTCCTCCTTGATACAAATCCTTTTGTAGCCTGAAGTTAGATCAATCTTTGAGAAGACAGTGGCTCCTCCCAAGGCGTCAAAGAGATTGTCAATCAGTGGCAATGGGTAACAATTCTTAATATTGACTTTGTTTAAGGCGTGGTAGTCTGTGACCAGGCATTAGGTACCGTTCTTTTTAGCCACAAAGAATAAGGCGGCCCCAAAGGAAGACTGTGAGGGGTGTGTCAAAACCGCAGGCTCAACCCGCCAGCAAGGTTCCAACCAAGCAGGTTTGTGACCGCAATCTGATTACCCGGTCACTCAAAGCCAGACTAGGAAGTCAACTCGGATTACCAAATCCATCAACATGAACAGACAATGATCCTTCATGGTGGATACCTCAATTTGGTGCTTGACTCATTAGCAGGATCAAGCCACCCCCTTCTGCCATTCAACTGTGTGATCACCAATCATGTTCCTGCTATCCATTGATTCACAATAGCTATATAATCACTATCTCACAATAAAGATTATTATCTATCTTCTAAATATTTCCCCCGTGTAACTCTGCTAAAACAGCACAGTTACAACAGGTGGATAAGTCCTTTTTCCAGTGCCTCCTTGAGATAGGCGCGCAGGGTGTTGTCCTTGTTTGGGGTCAGCCTGTAAATATGACATGCCTTGGGTACAGCCCCCTTGAGTTGGATAGAGTGTTGGATGTGTTTCTCAGGGGGTAGCCCAGGTAATGTTGTCTTAAAGATTTATGGGTGACAGGCCACAATGTCGCAATCTTGTGGCGTGGAGGTGTCCTGGTGGTCCTTGAAGTGTATGATTTCATACTGGCAGGAATCCCTGTCAATTTCTTTCAGGTTTTCCTTCTTGTCCAAGGTCTCTGTGATGCGTACAAAGACGTGGTTGCATAGGAGTTGGTCCACAGAGTCCAGGTAGATCTGGTGGTTGACACCTTCACGCTTGATGGTCAACACTGAGGTTGCCCAGTCCATGTGGGGGTTGTTTTTCCGTAACCAGCATAGTCCCAGTACAATGTCAAACTTAGGGAAGTCAATGACAGGTCCTTGGATGGTGGAGTGGAGGTTCTCAAGCATGACAGAGAAGGGGGCAGTTTCCTTTGTCACAGCAATGTGATGTTCATCAGCCAGGACCACGTTTTTAATCCGCAAAGGATTAGTGGCCAGCTTGAATTTATCCACAAAGCTGCTGTTGACTAAAGTTTGATCTGCGCCCAAGTCCAAGAGTGCTGAGCCTGTGTAACTGAAAAAGCAGAAAGGGTAAGACATCAATTTATTGGGATGTCTGGCAATGGTGTATAGTACCAGGACTTCTGAAGGTACTTGGATCATTGGACATTGGTCCACGTCCTTGGGTTAGTATTCATTGTTGGGCAAGTCAGGAGTTGCGTGGGGAGAGCTTGGCTTGCTTAGTGCTCTCCCTGGGCTTTTCCCTCATCTTGGTTGCCTTGGGTGGCGGTGACATGGAAATAGGTACAATTTGACTGGCTGTTATTTCCATTCCCATTCCCATTCAAACCCGTGGATTTGTGGTTGTTGTTGTTGCCATTGCCTCCAGGAGGTGGTCAAGAGGAGCGCCCACTTGGATGGGAGTCCTTGGGCCTTACTTGTTTCCCAGTCTGTGCCTTGTGTAGAGTGTTGGATGTTTGTTCCGCTTTTTCTGCTTCATGGTACAGGCTTTGCAGGTTGGTTACCTGGTCCAGGTTCACATGTCTCATCACGTGCAACTTGAGAGCGTTGTAGTACATGAGGTGTGTGGCTGGGGTGTCAAAGGCCATGTTGGATGGGGCATGAAGACAGAGTTCCTTGTAGGCGCGGGTGAGTTCTTTAATGGTGCCTGTCTGGGTCAGGTTCTTTACTTGACGTATGATCATGAGCGCTGTGTCCTTAAGCACAAACCTTGCCAAGAAGTCCTGTTTGAAAGTGTCCCAGTTCTTGTCAGTGTGCTCTTTGTGCCACTTGTCACACCAGGTGCCAGCATCATGGGTCAGGCAAATGGATATCTCCACAATCCAGAACCGCTGTGGGCATTCCATCTGAGCCAGCTTGCTTTGGGCGGACTGGATCCATGCGGCAGCATTGTCGTTGTTGGCCCTGGCAAAGGGCTCTAAGGCGGCGCTGCAAAGTCTTTGTGCAACATAGGCGGTCATGGTGGTTTTTTCAGCTGGTTGCAGCATTGAGGAAGGTGCCTGAAAGAACCCTTGGGCGGACAGGGCGTTGAAGGCAGATTGCAGGATCACCGTTTTTGGTAGAGTACAAAACCATCAGGTATCTTGGTACCAGGAGTATATGGAGTTCAGTCAGGCGGGAGGCCAGACATAACTCTATCAAGGATTTATTGGCCACAGCAAGTATGGGCAACAGGCGGAATTTTGGGGAATAAAGTAGGATGGAAAACCTACTTCTGCTACCAATGTTGTAACTGTGCTGTTTTAGAAGAGTTAAAAAGGGAATCTTTTTTGGAAACTAGATAGTATTCTTTATTGAGCAATAGTAACTATATAGTCATTGTGAATCAGTGGATAACAGGAACATGATTGTATTGATCACACAGTTGGATGGTAAAGGGGGTGGCTTGATCCTGGTAATGAGTCAAGTGCCAAAACAAGGTTTCCACTGCAGAGATCACCATTTGTTCATGTTGATGGATTTGGTAATTTGAGTTTACTTCCTAGCTTGGCTAAAGGTCACTGGGAAATCAAATTTCAGGTCACAAATCCATTTGGTTGGAACTTTCTGGTGGTTTGAGCCTGCTGTTTTGACACTTCCAAGACTCACACAGGAGAATTGAGTAGAAGTGGTTATGTAAGGAATTAAATTCCTTTCACAAAAGAAAAATCCCAAAACAATTAGCTTTATTGATAAGATCCAAGAAAATCAACAAAGAAACTGCATTTATAAATGTAGAATCAGAAACAACAATTTTTAATGAATTGATTAATGAAAATAATCCGGAAACATGTTTAAAATGTTTAAACAGCCTTATTAATGATTATCAAAATAAAAACCAGAGAAAAAGCAAAAACTTTAATCTTAATATAAATTCTAAATTAATTTAAGGTTCTTGGCTCTTAATTGATCATGCTGGCAACACAAATACCATTAAATTAATGAACAATGGCTCTAAAAGCATTTAAATTACCAAAGCAAGCCAATCAGAGTAAAATAAAATGCATCAAACAATCCAACAAACATCTTGGGACTCCAAATGACCAATAAGATCCAGAAATCCAACCAAGCCAAGGAAATAGTTCACATCTAACCCAGGAAACCACTCCAGATCAAATTAAGGTACCAAATTACAAGCTACATGTAAAAACCAACCTCACCTCTTCTGGCATTGCAGTCCTGCAAGGAATTAATTCTTCACCAACTCTTGCAGGAATCATTGGTAACAACTATGTCCCTTCCTCATCTTCACTAAGTATTTAAGCAGACTATACCTCCTGAGCAAATAACTTCAACAATATTATTCCTCACACACAATATCAAATAGAGTATATATTTTCAAACTCTAACTGATTATTAGATAAATTGAGCCCATCCCCAACAACATAAAACACCTCCTTCTTGTATGAGTTTTCTGTGTGCTAATAGATTATTGTAAGGTCTTTCCCATAGTGGTGCAAGGTTATAAACCAAAGTGTGTAAACATTAGGGTTAAGATTCAGAAGGTATAAAAAGGTAGGTGCTGTCTGTAATATAATCTTACAGAATCCTTCTAAGAACTTATACTGGGTTACAAAAGGAGTGATAGAGTTTAAGAACCCTAAAAAGAAGATAAAACAAGGTATTTAATAGTGAAAAATTAGTAACTAAGGGAATGTTGATATTGGGTGTCGTGAATTTTGGTATTAAGATATCTCACTATGATATGCTTAGTACTAATTTGATCCATATATACAATAGCATTGATGCTATTAATTTGGGCTTAGCCAATATTTAGCCTATCAATGTTATTGCACCATCACACTCTTCATGAAAAACTACCCTAGAAAGGCTTATTCTACTTTGATCTAATCTTCAGTACTTCCAGAGATACAGCAGTGCTTGTGATTCTATTACTGGATAATAATGCATTGTTCCTCTTATCAAGCTCCAAACCAGTGCCTGCCTTGTTGAGCTCATATCTCTGAAACTAGGGACTAGAACCTTATTCTGAGACTTATCCAGCATCACCCAATCTCTGTAGATCCCTCACATGATATACTAGGATCAATAGAACCTTTTCCTGAATGTTCACATGACTGTTCATGTTGCCCTCTGTCTATCCTGAAGATGGAATGAGTGACTATATAATCCCCTCATTCCTTTTCTTAATAAATAAGCTTTATTCATATATCTATTATAAGTTTTACTTTAATAGTCAACCAGTCCTAGGACAACAGGGTTAGGCTCTACCCTTACAGAAGTTCTGTCTCATAGGCCTTGTGTAAGCCTGAAATTACGACATCAGT
>QTSX02006721.1:0-60242 GCA_014839935.2 Entomophthora muscae | reverse complement strand
GATAATCTTTTAGACTTATATAGATTGGGCTGTGGCAGAGATTTAGTTGGATCAAACCTAGGGGTTGGTCATGTGCAGGATGGGTTCAAGCCACTGGATAATTGGATTGTCATGTGATATTGCTTGGTTACCATTCTTGGTATGTCAAACAGTATATTGGAAGGGCACCAAATCAAGCAATGGTTGGATATTAAGTAGGCTGGCGGTAGCCAGAATGCTTGTACATCCAGACCCTTGACAATGTCAACACTTTTTTAAGTAACAGCACACTTTACCCTGAACATTTTCAATATAAAAATATATTTTTAAATACTTTATTATAATACAATGAACTCAGATAGTTTGAAATGCAATAAAAAATTATCATAAGTAATAAGAATTAGGAGATATAAGCAAATATGTTTCAATTTACTATAATAATTTACACTCTTTATTATACAAATATTTTTTATTTCCATAAAAACTAAAATTCCAATGAATCAAAAATAAAGATATTTTATATATCATAATAACTACAAAACATAAGAAAATTCTAATTTAAATTTATTTACCTTTAAATAAGCACAACTGAAAAAATCTCATGCCTTAAAGATAAATTAAAAAATATAAGATATTTCTTACAAAACCACATTGAAACCGTATCTGAAACTTACCATTTATACATAAAAATATTAATACTATCCAAAAAATCAAAAAATATAAAAATCCAGAAGCAAAAACAATCCAGGCAAAGCAAAACAAAGCTTATTAGGCTAATTAAACCCACCAGCAAGAGCAGTTGCAACATCTTCAAGGTAATTTTTGATTTCTGTCACCTTATACTTCTTCTTCACCACCTTTTGCACTGCCTCCTGGTACTCCTGATCTTTACTCTTCTTCTTCTTGGGGGCCACCCAGTTGGCCAGTTTGAAAAACTTGGAGACATTTCTTGCCTGCTCCTTCTGTAGCTTGACAAAGAACTTATTGTATTTAGGGTTGGACCCAGACTTGGTCTTCAAGTGCTTGTGCCAAACCTCAAGGCTGGAGGCTGTCTTCATTTCCCCCTTGAGGCAGGCACCCTGGCAATTCCAAGGGGAAGTGGCCCTGCTCTTTTCTCTCCAGGAAGTCACCTTCTTGCCTACCCATTGCTTTTCAAAGTACTCAAAGTAACCCTTGAAAATGGTGGAGTGCTTCTTCATGTAAGCATCCTCCAGGGAGGGCCTCAAAGCCAAGCCCAGTATGCTCTGGCCGCACAAAAGCCAAGGCAGCAAATTGGGTGATGGCAAAGTGGTACTTCCCTTTACCATCATTAAGATACTTGTTGAAAAGCTCCTTCTTGCTCTTGAGATTATTGATGAAGGCCTTCCTAAAATTGAAGAAGCAGCCCTGTACTTCTCCATTGAAGGTGGACTCAAAGGCTCTGAACTGAGCTTTCTCAAAGTCCATTATGATCATCTTTGGCCAAAGTGAGCGCGCATGAGCTAGATGCTCAGCAGCTAGGGTGAACTCATTCTTCTAGGAAGAGGAAGGGTTTACTCTGGTGGCGTGGGTGGGAGGGGGGAGCTGGTTGGTGGTAAGGCAGCTCAAAGCATCAGGGACTATCTTGAATACTCTGGTGTAGACTTATGTCTTTGAAACAGGCAGGAGGAAGAACACAAGAGGGATAACCTGGTCATTGAGCTGTCTATGCAGGACCCAAAGCTGCTTGAAGACGGTTGGGCAGGTTGCAAATGTGCTGTCACACAGCCAGGTTGTAGCAGTATTGAGATGTTCCAGGTTTTGAGTTGTGGCGCAGGCAATGATTTTATCCTCCATTTCCTGCCCTATGTCATGGAGCAGGAACATCTCTCCATCCTTGGTTGTCTTGAGGGCATTGGAAAAGACCATGTCTTCAATGGTGGTGGCGCTCTTGGCCAGGGGGTTTGAGGCTTGGTGCCTATCACTCACAAACTTGTCCAACTGGCAGTGGGTTGGCACCCTCTTGAGGTTGATGGGGGAGAGGTACTTGCATGCAAGCACATCCAGCTGGATTAGGGAGAGGTCCTTTGAGGTGGGCATGACCTGCACCAGATACCATTTGAGAAGGAAGAAAATGATTATGTTGGGCATCACAAAAGTGTGTTCACCCTTGATGGTATGTACCAAGCCCCAGCACTCAGTATTGAGCCGCACTGGGCAGGAGCAGTCCTTGCAGGTATTTTAAGGCTCTTAAAGCCCCAGTTGGCATTGTTACAAGAGAAAATATAACCATTGGTTACCATGGCTGGCCCACCCTTTACACTCATGATAGGAAAATACTTAGGCAAGGAAGAGGGAACCTTAAATTTGCCATAAACATTGCAGATGTTATGGGTCAACAGAGGGTCCCAGGGGCCAGCAGGAGCATGGCAGAAGCCAGGGAAGTAATCTGGGCAGGGATTTGAATAATACCCTGATGAACTGGAAGGGGGGAGTTTGGTGGTGGTGGGGAAGCAGAAGGGGGCTTGTTGTGGTGCTCCTCATGTGCAGGCTCTTACCCTTGGTTGGGGACTTTTGGGATGAGTGCTTCTTCTTGGTAGGCTCCTTGTCTGAAGCAGAGGTATAGAAACTATGGTCAGTAACATAACCATCAGTTTCCTCTCCCCCAGTGGAGTGAGCGGGGCTCTTCTTGGGAGAGGGCTCAGGGGAGGGCTTTGGGGAGGGCTTGGGAGTGGCCTTTTTTGATGAGACAGGCTTCTTCTTGGTGGCTTTGGTGGGCTCAGGAGGAACGCTTGGTACCCTTTGGGTGCTTTGAGGTGTTCTTGTCCTAAAATAATAAGTAAAAGGGTTTAAAATAAAGCAATTTTTTTAAAAAACAAACAAAACAACCTAAAAACAATATATAAAAAGTAAACTTTATATGGCTTTTAGTGAAATTTAAAAATAAAAAATATTGTAAAAGTTTTTATTTTATTAAATTTATAAATAAAAAGTTAAAAGTTAAGAGATTTATGTGAAAGTATTAGCTTTATAAATAGATTTTATTTTAAAAATTAGAAAATATAAAAAAAAAGATAAAAATACAACATATCAAAAAATCAGATGATTTTATTATGTAAAACATAAAGTTTTATATGTGAGAACTGAAAAGCGTTGACATTATGAGTGACAATTAGTAAAAAAAGCGGAATTCTCACTGTCAATTAGAAAAATTGTAGACATTTTGTATTGACAACATTGTCACTGTTGACTTTTTTTGAAAATTTACTATGTTTTTTCATAGTACGCTTAATTAAATTTATGCAGGCTAGCAAATATTAACCCTTTTCTGTGTGTTTTTGTTCACATAGTAAAATTTAAAAAAACATATGAAAATAAGTAAAAAAGTATCAAAGTTCTTTATTTCTTTATTAAAAATAATATTTGGGTAGTGGTAATATGATATTTTACCATTGCACTTAAAAGAAGTTCTTAAGAAAGTTGTATCAGTAATGAAAAGGGTAAAGTGTTGACAACGTCACTTACAACATTCTTTATATGAAGTGGCATATTAATTTAAGCTTAATTGTGCCACTCTAATTTGCTTAACTCCACCCTGGCAGATGATCACAAGCAAATAGACAACATTTCTTTGTGTTGAAATTATTTTTAATAATATATTCTATAGTAACTTACACTTAAATTATTGGATTGCCGTTAGCCACCAATTCACTTAATATATTAAAGCCGGAATAAGTGCCACATATATATTTATAAGATGAACCTTTTAACAATCAACTGTATGCACACTGTCTTTTTCTATATATTTATTTAATAAAAAATATATTTTTAAATGTACACTTAATTTTTTTACTGTAGATGTTTCAGTTTTAGTATTAAAAATAAGTTTGGCTTAAAAATTGTCAATATTGACACCTTTATGTTGTGAAAATGAAAAAAATAAACTAATTGTTATTAGTAAATTTAAAGGAAAAAATTGATTAAATCAAGTTTTTGATCAAGATTAATATTAAATTGTGTTGAGATGGCCACAATTTTGTTGTGTTTTATGGGTTTGCACCCCTGAACACTTTAAAAAAGAATTAAGCTAGCACAACTAGCAAAAAACATAGGAGATTTTGAGTTTCAAGTTAACAGTGACCATGTCACCAAAGTGTCAACATAGGTGCTGTTGCCTTTATAAGTATTTAATGCTAAAATATTTTAGACTCTTCCCCAAGTTTGATACTAAGCTGACCTCCATTAGGAAGAAGTTGACATAGATATAAAAACATATCAAATAATTTTGGGTAGGGTACCCATTCAACTGCCTTAAGTATTGAATATTTGACAGATGATCTGGGTATTTCTATCACTAACTACCCTAAAGAACTGAAAAGGAGAAATTGTATATGATCAACTTGACTGTATCATTTTTAATATTCTTACCAAATGGTACAGGACTGCCACATTAATGCTAGTACATGCTTTACAGTGCTTCTTCACTGGGGATTTAGAGCATGGTATTGAGTGTTATTGGAATTTACTTAGCCATATTCTTGCCTTTGTATCAATAAGGGTACCAAAAAGGGGATGTTTGCTTATATTTACTTATTGATTCAAGCTATTGATTATATGAAGCATGTAATTGACAATTTGGTTTGGTTTTAAATCAGGGATTATACACCATATATTCTATGAAGCAACTCTACTTTTTTAGTATAAAGTTACTCCCCCTTTGGCTCTTTATTGATCTGTGTACCTACATTGCACTAATAATTGCCGCAACACCTTGCTGAATCCTTAAATTCTTTAGGAAATTATTCTCATAAAATAGAAAAAAGGTTTTTATTGGCATACCTAACCAAGAACCCTGGTTTTCCTCCTCTCCTCCAACCCCACAATAAGATAAACCTGATTAGCTTAGACTAATTGCTGTCCTGGTGTAGGCCCCATCTCAAGGCTATTAGATCCAGTCAATTAAAGTCCACCACATCAGCAGTCACCACTTTCCCCAATTATGAAGTGGCTCTCCCATCAACCTATCTGGAAGTTGCCACCCAATCAGGTAAAAGCCTGGAAATGGGTGAATAAACTTCATGCACCCCTAGTTCAGGGCTTAAAAATCCTACACCAGTCAATTGGATCCCAATATAATCATATCCCATTCCTGAAAGATTTTGCAGTAAATTAGTCCCTTTAAAGTTTAAGGAAGGGCTCTCAAGGTCCTTGCTTGATCATTATCAAATCCAATAAATCTCTGCACTTCAGGAGCATATCTTGGAGTCCATCTGTTATTACTAATTTTAAAGATTATTCCTTTAGTCATACCATTTATCTTCCCAGCCCCTTCTGGCAACCTAGCTGGTTTGCTAGCAGTTCATCTTACAATATACCTGTTTTGGGTTTAAAACCAAGCCTGAACTTGGAATCTAAATTGGTGGTTAATACAGAAGCTTATTTTATAGCTTACCTCAGCTAATTCAAATCTGAATTAAGCTCTGAATCCACTTGGGCTAAGTTCAAGGGCTTCCTCCACCACCCCAGATCTGCTAGTTGCCTTCAGGTCTCCAAGAAAAGGGCCCATCTACCAGGGGGCACCCCTATGCCAGTTGTTTCTGTTGTCTCTACCTCTTGGAATTGCATCATTACTAGGAAGATCCTCTCAATGATCTTAACCCTTCTGATCCCCTGGATTAGATCCACAGTGTTGACAGTTCTCCTGGCCCAGCTCCTTTTGCAGATTATCATCTCAGACCTATGGGATGGCCTGTCCCCCTCTGCCCTCCCCCTGAGTAGCAATCCTTGGTATTTGATGAGTGGATGTAGAGATATCTCCTCTTATTTGCATGCATTCCTCTTGCAGGGAAGTTATCTGGTACAAGCATTGACCTCTAGGGTCTCCCCTAGTGGCTCCCCTCCTTTGGTTAGCGCTCTAGTCTCCCTGGACTCCCAGTTTTCCAAGGGCCCTCCAGAGTCAGAACATCTCCAGGAGGAAGTTTCTCCTGCCAACCCTACTCCCTGGCGGCTGTCTGGAGAAGCCCTTATAGCTCTGAACACATTCTTCCTTCAGGTCAGCGCCCCTCCTCTCTCTGGTCCCGTTTTGAGCGGCCATCCCAGTTGCCCACTGGATGGTATCCCAACAGTTTTCCCAGGATGGGAGCCAAATCTGGTTAGTATAACCCCCCTCTCCTTCACAGTCAGAGACACTATGTCATACAGCCATGATATCCCCTACATGTCCTTCTAGCTGCTTTGCAATAGACATCTGAGAGGTCTCATCCATAGTTTATAGATAAATTTTTTGCTTTACTTAATGGAGTCAAGCAGGAATTGCAGTTTGAACCCTGGGCCACCCAATATGAAGCCTGCTTGCCCAAAGGACCAGACACCTGTCTGTCATTTGTGTGGCTCAGATATATAGGCTGTCAGAATGAGAGCCTGCAAATTGTGGGAGTTTTGCTGAGGTGGACTAAAGTTGAAACAGATGGTTTACCACTGGATTGCCACACTTTCATTCTGAGGTGATAACCCACCCTATCAAAGCCTTGGATAATCCCTTGGGAGGAATCATAAACAATAAGCGCCCAGAGTTGAGCCAAACACCAGCCATCAGCAGCTGTTCTAAATCCAGCCTGGGATTAGAAGTAGGGATGAAGAGCTGAAGAATCCTAACACCAGTCCTCCTGCACTGGCTGATGAATGTGCACCTGGGCCAGGTGCTGCTCTTCCTCCAGATAGTAGAGATGTGATGACCACTTGGCTCAAACAGATAAGCCCTACCCAAATATAATTTCCTGCTGTTTCTGATCAGCACCAACAGCCCACCTGTCCCCTTGAACCCATCTACTGACCTTTCTGCGGGCCCCTGGCCCAGGTCATATCATCCCCCTGGTTTATACTTGGGGATGGTACATTTTAATAGATACTTTTTAACCCCAGCCTGCAGGGATATTATTTTAGAGAATGTCTTTCTATCACACCCCAGGAAAAAACTAAAAAACCAAGCAGAGTGAGCTGAGGAGGCATTAGGTACTTTTTTAACCAGGCCAGCTCTGAAACAGATCCAACTAATCTGCCATATATGGTGTATCTATGACACTGCTGCCCACCTAAAGCCTGACTGCCCCAGGTTTCTGTTGCTGTCAATAAACCCAAATCACCTCAATTTCTTGGAGGGCTATTTATTACTCTTGGTGGGCTAGTAGATCCAATAATTACTGCTACCATCTGGGTCTTGGATGGGATGCCAATGATATTATGTCATTGAGATGGCATCAGCTCTGTGGTAGGGTGTACCCTCTAAACTGCACTGGCCTGGCTAGCACATAGGGCTTGGTATCCTGACACATCCTGCACACCCAAAGTGCAATTATGATAGGGCCAAATAGGAAAGATATTGTACAGTATGTAGCGGTTTGATTAATGATGATTGGTTTAAGGATATACATTGTATGGTTCTTTTTTAGAGGCTGTAGGGTGTTTAACTGTGTTTATATGGCTTTATGGTTATACAGATTATTTGTGTTGACTGGCTGGATCCTGACTATAGCCTGTTGCTATAGTGGGGGGCTTGCTTTTTTGAAGGTGCATCTTTGATGCTTATCCAGTTCAATGAAGTTGATGGGATCCATCTGGTGAATTTGTTTCCTCCTTAAGCTGTAGACCTTATTCTTTTAAAGATTGTAGATGTATAGTACTCCAAGTGGATAATTATCTTTGGAGCTGACAATACTATCCCTTAAAGAGCTTAAATTAAATCTCCTGGAAAAGATGGGTCTGCTGATATGCAGAACTAAGGGGATATCTAGTTCCATGCAGTCTAGAAAGTAGAGGTTTAGTATTTGGCAGCCAAACCCAAATTTTAGTTCTCCCAGATCCCTTAAACCCAAGCAGGGTAGGCGGTCCACCCACTTACTTTGTTGGTGGAGTATTTGTTTGAAATCAGATACTTCTGCCTTGATTCAATCAAGACTGGAGCTATTTTTCTCATGGCCCTTGCCATAAACTTTGGGATATTGGGTTTGCCTGAAAAGGCAATGTTTGTTAATTGATTGAAGGGTAAAAGATTGCATTGTTGTTTAATCAGTTGAATTGCGGTATTGAGGAGGTTGGTGGATGTTGAGGTGTTTTTATGGTATGGCTATAATTTTAATAGGCAGATAGGAATTATCTGCTATTAAGTTCTAGTGAACCAGAGAATGGGTTGAATCATCATAACACCATGTACAGATATCACCTCAACCCTAAATAGTGGTGAGGAGCAACTTGTGGGGAAACTTCAAATATGGAATTGAGAAGAAGAGAAGTATATTTTATTGGATAATACTTTAGACTTATATAACTAGCACTGTGGCAGGGATTTGAGTTGGATCAAACCTAGGGGTTGATCATGTTCAGGATGAGTTCAAGTAGCTGGATACTTGGACAAGCCGTGTGATATTGGTTTGTTGCCTTTCTTGGTATGTAGAGCAGTATATTAGATTGGCACCAAACCAGGCAATGACTGGATGTTAAGTGTGTTGGTGGTAGCCAGAATACCTGTACATCCAGCTCATCAAGACCCCCCTTAAGGGGTTAGTCTGGTACATCAGGAGAGGGATTTGTCTTGACAGCTGCCGCTTGATGTTCCTGGAGTTGTTTGCTAGTGGGTACTAGCAGTGTTGAGTGTTCCCCTTTGCTGAGGCAAAGGCAGGATCTGTGGTATTTCTTGATGGGATCTTTGGCGCCTTGTAACTTAACTAGATAGGTTTTTCTGTCTGGTCAGTATCTGATGACTCTTCCTGGTCCTCTGTGTACTGAGTTCAACTTCTTCCTGTTCCCTGCTAGGTCCCAGATGGGGGAGTTGATTGGAAGTGGTTCCTCTGCATAGGTTAACTTTTGTGCTTTGAGCCTTTTGGTTTCTGCTATTTTTGCTTTGAGGTGTATGTGTTGTAGAGCTGGTGCCTGTTCTACTGTGGGAGGTTTTCCTGGGGGATCTTCAAATATGGTTGGTTATTGTGAGTGACTATCTCTGGTTTGTATCTGTATGTTAGTTCAAATGGTGAGTAGCCTGTCCCTTAGAGGGTGCAGACCCAGGATACTAGCAATGCATGTTTCACGTATAGTGGCCATGTGTCTTTGGCTTTGCCATCTATTATTTTCTCTAGGGTCCTAATAAGGCTGCTGTTTAGGCGTTCCACTCTGCCGTTGGCCTGTGGTCTGTATGGAGAGGTTGTGTAATGTTTAATATTTTTGTATTTTAAGTTGTTGTTTACTATGTGACCTGATAACTTGGTTGCTCCATCAGTTATGATGTAGTCTGGAGTGCTGTAGTTAGCTATGATTGCTTTGTTAATGAATTGGTTTATTGTTTCTGCTTTATGGTCCTTTGCTGCCCAGAATATGGGCCAGCGTGTGGCAAAGTTGATAGCTACAATTAGAAAGTGTTGTTTAGTTTTTGCTTCCAGGAAGGGTCCCACCACATCCAGCCCCCAAACATTGAATGGTTCAGGGTCTGGTACTGAATTAACTGTTGGTTGTGGGGCCTTAATGATGGCTTATTTCTTGCACACTGTGCACTTTTTCAGGATATCAACTATGTCTTGTTTAAGATTGGGCCACCATACTATTCTTTTAGAGTGAGGTATAGGTTGTTAGTCTTTGCATGTCCTAGTAGGCAGTGGTGTCTTAGTATAGTGTCAAATCTTTGTGAAAGTGGGATGTATGGAATGTGTTTATCCTTGATGATTTGGTATACTGTGCCATTTGATATGTGGAAATGATTTTCATTCCTTACTAGTGTATCATGGGTTAGTTGATGTGTGGAGGGATCCTTTCCTTTTGTCTTGCATTCAGTGTTGTATAGATTGGGCCAGTCAGGGTCCAGGTAGCCAGGGTGATCCTCTCTTGGCTGGCATAGCCTATAGAGGGCATCAGCCGTGACCAGCTCTGCCCCCTTTTATACTGGATGTCCAGGTTAAGCTCATCAAGCAGGGACATTCATTTAGCTTGTTGTCATGCAAGTGCATTCTGAGTTTTGAAACAGATTAAGGATTTATAGTCATTCAGTACTTGAACGTTTAAATGTCCTTCTAGATAAAATCTCAATTTCTTGCATGTGTGGTATATTGCTAGCAATTCCTTATTGTGTATTGGTTACCTCTGCTCAGTGTTAGTCAGTTTTCTACTTTTGTAACATACTAGCAGGAAGTCTTGCTTCCCTGGCTGGCAGATGTGTAGGACTGCGCCAATGGCAGTATTGCTGGCATCAGACTCAAGCTTGTAGCACCTGTTGTTATCAGGGTATTGCAAGATTGGATCTTTGATCAGAGCTTGTTTAAGTAGTTGAAAATTCTTATTGCATTCTGGTTTCCAGATGAATTTCTTTTTGGCATTACCCTTGATTAGGACATTGATTGCTGCAGTTAGTTTCCTGAAGTCTTTGATGTATTTTCTTAGGTAAGCTACCATTCCAAGAAAGCATCTAACTTGTTTAACAGAGGTGGGGCGTTGCATGTTATTTATGGCTTTTAATTTATCTTGGTCTGCTTTGATGCCACTGTCAGAGACAATGCGGCCCAAGAACAGGAGTTCCTTTTCCATAAATTGGCACTTGCTAGGCTTTTCATAGAGTTTGTGCTTTGCAAGTTGATTGAGTGTCTCACAGATATGTGTGAGGTGTTCCTCTTTGGTTTTTGAGAATATGATGATGCTGTTGAGGTAGCATAATGTATTTGAGAGACCATTTATTGCTTGGTTCATCATAGTGACAAACGTTTCAGGAGCGTTAGTCATCCCAATGTTCATTACCCTACATTCAAAAGATCCTAATTGCATACAGAACACAGTTTTTGGTATGTCTTTCTCTTTGACTTCCACTTGGTTGTAGCCAGATGTGAGGTCAATTTTTGAGAAATTTTTTGCTCTGGAGAGTCTTGCAAATAGGTCTTCTATGAGGGGAAGTGGGTATTTATTCTTTACTGTACTTGTGTTTAGTGCTCTGTAGTCAGTTAGTAGACACAGAGTGCCTTCCTTTTTCTTTACAAAGAACACTGCTGCCCCCATGGGGATTCAGATGGGCAGATGAATTCCTTTGATAGACTGTCATCAATATGGGTTTTGAGGGTTTGGGTCTCCATGGGGGAGAGTCTGTAGAGGATTGCAGGTTTGGGCATGGCTTTACATAAGTTGATGCCATGTTTGACCTCCTGTTTGGGGGGTAGCTCAGTGAGTTCTTCTTTGAATACATGTGTGTATTCATTTAGGAGTGCCACAAGTTCTGGGCATTGGATCTTGGTTGCTTGTATGTTATTGAGCTCAGTGCACCTCATTATGTGAAGGATACTATCTTTGATTAGATGTTCTGAGTCATCTTGGTTTATGACCTGGACAAATACAGTATTTTTAAAAGCTATGGCAACAACCAAAAATACCTCAGATTTAAACAAAATGATTTCAGATTTAAGCAAAATCTAACTATCAGGTTAAAATATACACTCTGTTAACAGGGTTTATTGGCGTTAATGGGCAAAATGAGTCAACACAGAAACAAAGGGCTCACATACAAAGAAAAACCATTCAAAATACAATCCAAAATACATTGATTCACAAACAAAAATGGTGTGAGTTGACTTTTGGTGCATATATGTTTACTATGTGAATTGGTGACAAAATACACCCAAGCACAGTGAATCAAAACTTAATCAAAAAACTAAACATAATAGCAACTCACTATGTAAACAAAATCACTCAATCAGTTTGTGCAATGGATTTTAATCAAGAATGATACCAATGTATCTAAAATAAGACACAAGATCTGAAACTAAAATTTTAAAAATATTGTGTTGGGTGTTTATATTTGGCGTAAAATCTGGGAAAATGGGTGGGAAGTATGTTGGGTAATCTAAAATGGGTGTTGTAAAACCAGAAACAACTAATCAAGAAATAAAAAATCTATAATTGGGATATTGGGTGGGAAAAACTCTAATTAAATATCCATATTCAGATAAAAGCAAAAATTAAAATTAGGGAGTAACTTAATTGAATTTTATTTAATTTTTCTAAATTCTCAAAATGGAAAAAACACAACAACAGAGTACCAATGCATCTGTTGTGCACTGCAGTTGTGGTTGCCCCCACGGGTCAAAGAACAGAGTTAGTGCTACACAAATGTCTACTCATGAAGGAGATGAGAGAGGAGAGTTCAATAGTGATGCTGCACTGACACAGCCAGTTTGAGGAGCACAAGCTGCTAGGGTGAGGAGCATAAACTCTCAGGTCCCCAAGCTGACCCAGAAGTCCACCAAAGTTACCACCACCAAAAAGGTTAGAAACAAGGAGGTAGAACGTACTTTGTATGTGTTTGACGTTGTTTACCAGCAAGAGTTGGTCCCATCAGCCATTCTGGAGAAGGTGAAGCCTGTACTTGATACTAGCTACAAGCCCTACGTCAGTGATGACAATTGTCAAGAGTAAGGAGCTTGAGTTCTTCAGAACTGATGAGGGACAGTTGGTGCTAAAGAAAGTTGCAGCCTTCTACAACAAGGTACCCATGCCTTGTAAGCCAGTCCCCAAACAGGATTCCAATTCAACTACTCCTTCTAAGCCCACCCAGAAGTGCATCCCCAACATCAAACACATCATCCTGCTTAAGCTAATGTGTGAATCTGGTGACTACAAGGCGGCTGCGGCCATTGTTGGAGTGGATCCCAAGTATGCCAGCAAAACCTTCAACAAGTTCATTGATACAGGCTGAGTCCTGGCCGCGGAGAAATCCTTGCGCGTGTCAACCATGCTCTCCATGGAGCACAAATAGGCAATCCGCCAGTGGATAATCTAAGATTGCTATCTTAAACTGGCAAATATACAGGCCATGGTCAAATCTAATTTTGGGGTTGAGGCCTCAATTTACTTTTACTACCATCTACTCAAGGTAATGTGCTTTTCCTGAAAAAAGCTTGGGGTATCTCCCTATAATAGAAACAGCCCAACCAACATCAAGACTTGGAAAAAATATGCTGATTGTACACTGCCCTCAAAGCCAAGGGAACAGTCAACTTCTACTACATTGACAAATCAGCATTGTCTTGTCAATGTGCAATGGGTATGGGTATTTCCCAAAAGGCTCAAATGACAGGATGGCTCAGTGTGCTGCAGTCCGCGTCACAGCCTATTTGATGGTGGCTCTCCTTGGTCCAAAGGGGGTTGAGCTCTATCAAATGATAATAGGCTCCCACAACAGCCATACCTTTTTAGAATTTCTCTGATGGTCCAGGAGCACCTGAGGCGCACAAGCCTGGGCTTCACCAACGTAATTGTGCTGGACAGCATTGGTCTCTATAAGGTGGCTGATATTCTTGAGGAATTCCTGATGATTGACACTAGCATTGCAGTGGGCCCCCAGCAATTGGCCACAGCAAATTTGTGCCTTCTCTTCCTCCCTGCCTATTCACCCTTCCTAAATCCCATTGAGGAAGTCTTTGGGTGGCTCAAGCAAGTTGTCAAGCAAGGAACCCAAACTGGGACCAAGGACCTGTTTAATTTGCTTCAGGCCAGGATCCACACCCTCCCAGCTGAGACCGTGGCCAAATTTTATGCCCACGCTGATTTTTTCACTCCACGTGATTTGCCAAACAGCCAACCAATTAAAGGCTTAGCTTGTCCAACTTTTTTATATTCTCTAATTTACTATTCAAGATTTATTAATTATCATTTTATATTTAGATGTTTCCAAGCCCGCAATCACATTCAGCAGGACCATTAATGAAGGTTAGTAATTTATTTATTCATAATCATTTTTTATTATGGCATCTAAGGGTATCCCAAACGCTTGATGCTGAATTTTTCAAATATATTTATATCACTTTTGTCAAATAAATATAAAAATCAAATTAAAAAAGTTAAATGTAAAGTGTACAAATTATAAGTAGATTTAATTGACATATTTTATTGTGCTTTTATTAAGACCTTCCTTGTAATATATTTTGCAAATCTTGCTTGCTAAAATAAGACTTTAAAAAATTATTTATAATAAAAATAATCTAGAGTATATAATTGTTTATTGATATATAGAAAAAATTAAGTGCACCTATAATAGGTTTGGCGGTATGTACCCACCCCATGATGGAGGTGGTGCACAACCTCCACTGCTACACTGTGGACGGTGGGTACACCCTGGTAAAATAATCCCGCCTGCTGATAAAAGGGAGCACAGTCAGGTGGGAGTGAAGCAGCAGCTTCTCTGGGAGGGCTGCAAACCCGTAAATTTCAGCCAGGACCAGGGTGTCCTGGATGACGTGGTCCATTGAGTCATATCCGGGGGGACCTTCTTCCCATCAAAGGTGAGCCAGGCCTTGTTGATCCCAAGGAGGATCCCGTCCAGGTCCTCTACAGACGCGGCCATCCTGAAGTAAAAGAGGAACCCCAGGTAAACAACAAGGTGAAGCCAGTGCCCAGCAAAGGCTTTTGTAAACTCACATAGCTTATTATACACGGTACTAATCTTCTTCTTGTGCTTTGTCTTGGCAAACGTGAGCTCCATAGCTAGAGGGACCCCTGTCTTGTTGGCACTCCAGACCAGCCCAAAGTCAGCAAGGAAGATTTTGGTCTTCTTCACGGCTGTTGCATCTGCAACAGCCAGCTTTCCTACCGCGCGCCCAAAGTTCTCCAGCAGGTAAGAGAGTGTATGCTCTACTGGAAAGCAGAAGCAAGCAGCTGCATGAGCCTGGCCCATCTCTGATACATTATTGAATGAGAGCATCTACAGGATGTCCCAAACAAACTCAATGGAGTTTACTGTGTAAACTCCACTGAGGACCACCGGGTCAAGGTGGACCAGTTGGGCATCCTTGTAGGCAGTAACTGCCCACTCAGATGCCCCCTCAGAATGCTTCAGCCCAGCTAGCGCGTCCCTTATCATTGGAAAGAACCTGTGAATTCTGTCTTTGAGCTCCCCCAAGATAGGGGGGACAGATAGAGCTTCCTTGCCACATAATTGGCGTAGAACGTGGCAGGGACAAAGGGGACCAGGACCTGGCGGAGTTCACCATCAATGTTTTCTAAAAAAAGTTAAGTATTTTGAAAATTTTATCAATTTTATTTTTAGGTTACCTTCTTGTGTTTCCTCTTTGCCGGTGGTTTCAGCAGGCTTAGCCATTCTTGGCACAAGCAGTTGGGTGGGCAATTCTGTATCCTCAGTTCTTGCTTGCTTGGCTGGCTTGAGATGTTCATACATATCAGGATTGTCAACCCAGACAAATGGCGCGGAGAGGGAAAATGACTTGAATTGGAGGCCCTTGACTACAGTATTTTTGAACGTTAAGAAGACGCTCAATTGTTATTTTGGGGGTGTCTGGCATCTTGGCCATGAGTGACTTGACAGACGCCTTTTCAATTTTGTCCCCTGTAAGAATGGCAGCCTTGACTTTTGCCTTGACCTTGCGGTCAATGTCTTTGATTTTGGCAATTGCCAAGTCAAGGTCTTTGAGTAGTTTTTCAAGTTCTCTCATTTGATTTTTTTGCTAACCTTTTGATATGCTTTTATAGCTTTACCCCCAATAAACTCCTGTTATTTTGATACTATTGCATCTTTGTTTATTCCTGTTTACTTTTCCCATTACTAGATTATCCCATTTTTTACCCATTGTGTATATTTTTTACATTCAACTCAATGGGTTGTTTGCTTTGTGTTGGCATTGTTTCCTTAATTGTCATATTATTTTTGGCACTTTGCACAGCTCCTTATGAAAATATTAACAACAATTTGGTGATCAGCTAAATTTGAATTAGAAAATAATAGGTTAACTGTTTTTAGATAAAGTTGGTACTGATCTAAATTCAAAACCTTAATGATAAACCTTAAGCCAATCAGGAGCTGAGTGATAAAGTGATTGATGTGACATAAAGGGACATTCAATAATTATTTGATGTATGTGCGCTAATTAATATGATTGGCTGGTTGATTTTCCATTGAGCGTGATTGCCGCTGTGGCAAGTTGTTGGTGGACTAGTGCTAACCCAGCAGCTGATTGGGCACTAGTCCACCAACAACTTGCCACAGCAACAATGGCGCACAATAGCAAAAGATCCAGCCAATCATATTATTTAGCGCACATGCATCAAAGAATTATTGAATGACCCTATATGTCACAAAAATCACTTTATCACTTGGCTCCTGATTGGCTTAAAGTTTATCATTAAGGTTTTGGATTTGGATTAGTAACAACTTTATCTAAAAACAGTTAACACTATAACTTTCTAATTAAAATTTAGCTGATCATCAAATCATTGTTAATATTTTCACAAGGGGCTGTGTTTGGGTACTAAAAATAACTGTGTATGGATCTAGATACATGGCATAGTAAATGTATGATTTTATAGAATCAAGCTGAACATAAAGAATAAAACCAACTATAAACAAAGAGAACATGAACAATCAAAATTCAAAAAAAGATAATATAAATAGAAAATGTTTGGCAACAGGGGGTTTATTGGGGCGGGGAAGAGTGATGCCTAGTAGGCAGAATAGCGCAGGAAGGAAGACGTAGAGGCAGTGCTGGCCTGGGGGGTCTGGGATTGGGTGGGTGGGGCTAGAAGGTGGGGGTGGTGGCGGGGGTAGGGTAGGAGGATTGCGTGTGATGGCTGCCATATAACGCTTGTTGTATTCCTCAATGGTCATTGGTTGGATGGGTGGTAGGTGTCAGTGGCTCAAGGTGGGAGGCGCTTATATTTGCGTGATTAGTTGCACATGTTCACATGGAAGGCAATTTGGGAAAACAAGTCAGCCACCATTTGGTGACCAAAGAGAGAATTGTGGTCAAGGACCCCAAGATAGAGGTTGTTGAAAGCCTGAGGGCGGTGCTCCTGTAGTATGGATCCAATGTTAAAGAAGACAACATCAGCTAGATGGATGTCTGCTTAGCCAGTGGGGCATACTAAGGCCTGGTGCCCACGTCCCTGAATGGCCTCAAGGGCGGTGGAGCTATCCTCCATCTGGTGGCTCAAGAAAACCTGATGCTTTAGATTTGAGCCATCCCAGGAGTCAAGTAATCCACTGAGGATGTGGCTGTACTTGTAGCCATTGGTGAAATCTGGGTTTTTTCTATAGTAGACAGAACCCTTGGCTGAAACAGCCTGAAACACACCAATGAAAGTCTCCTTCTTGACCTTCTTCCTTCCTTTTTGAGTGGCGGCTCTTCCTTGCTTGCCAAAATCATCAAAAGCTATTGATAGCTTGTAGTAGGAGATGAACATGAGTCACCTGTTAAACTAGTCAAGCATTAGAACAGGGTGGATTTGATGGCAGGATCATACAGGGAATCCTCAGCGCCATCCCATTGGTTGCCGGCAAAATTTGTAAGAACCCTAATTGAAGCCACTTTCCCATACATCCAGAGCTGCACCATGCGCTCAGCCACCCATATGTTATGGTGTGTGAGCTGTTTGCAGACCTGGGTTAGGGGAAGCTTGGGGTCCCGTTGGAGGAGGACAAGCATTATTGGGTAGGCTTCAGTTATCTGGGACTTGGGGGCCTTCTTTGGCTTTGTGGCCATTCTAATCAGATTCCCCCTTTTCATCAGGCTGTTGAATTCCCGCATTATGGTGGCTTGGGTAAATTGCAACTGGGCAGCAATCTGATCCCAGGACAGACCCTGTAGGTTTAGTGCCACAATTTCCTGGAGAATTTGGGCGGTGATGATTTGTTTTTGGGGGCGCTGGGTTGCAGGAGCTGAAGCCTGATTGGCTGTAGGGGAGCAGGTTGGGTGGTGGTAGGAAGATGTTCCAAATCAAGGCGCCATCCTGATTGGTTGGTTGGCGGGCAGCTTATGCAGAGGTGGGTACAGGAGAAGGGGCAGAGCTAGACACTGCTTGACTACTGAACAAGTCAAAGCCATAGGGGTCAGTGGTCAGGTAAAGGTCAGCTTCCTTGTTACCTGCCTCAAAGGCTTGGGTGTAAGCAGGTGCCTCCATGCCCTGAGCCTCACCTCCATTGAAGCTGGCTTGGCTGCTGGCGCCGTTGAAGATGTTGCTGTTGAAACCTGTATTGGAAAAACCCCTAGGATAAAATCACTAAAAGTAGAAATTTTAAAATTTAATGATTTATTTTTATTGTAATCACCATTCCATATTTGGAAGGTTCTCAAAACCATTATACACAAATCAGGAGCCATGGAAACAAATCAAATACCTCTGTTCCTAAATTGGATAGTTGTTGGTTGGCTGTTAAATTGATAGTTTTCTATTTTAGGCTGCTCATACTACACATCTTGTGTGGGTTCATTTTGTTTCCTGCTTGTGGAATCTTGCTTCTAGATTGCTCCAATTTTGTTCCTTTTTAGTCCTTATGTTGGTGCCTTGTATGGATCCAGATTGGATTACAATATATCCTGGAACAGCATCCATCCATCTCACTTGCTGTGTGAGTTCATTTTGTTTGTAGTTTGAGCTAAGCTGTTTGCTGTTTGATATAATTTCTTATAATGTGTTAGTGAAATTTTGTTTATTGTTTGACATTTTTTCTGTTCACTAAAAATATTTAAGTTATTTGATTCCTGAATCTTGCCTGGCTTGGATCCTGTTCAGATCAGAAGTATTTTGGCTGTTGCCGTAGCTTCTAAAACTACTGTACTGAGTCTCTTAGGATGAGGTTTTTAGGTTCTTTAAGGATGTTGAAACTGGCTCTGTTGTCTTTGATGGTCATTGTCTTTGTTATCCAACATACGCTGGGGTTCACTTGGTTGAACCAGTCCATGCCTGCTAGAATGATGTAGTTTATGTTGTCCATGATGAGCCCTTTGATGGACGTTTGGATGCCTTGGAGGTCAATTCTGAAGGGGGTTGTTTTGCCTTCAAGTAGAACCTTTGATCTGTCTGCCATTACAGTGTATCTGAAGTTGGTTTTACTAACTGGTACCCTGTATTTGGTTACAGATGGTTTGCTAGCCATGGTGTGCTGTGCACCAGAGTCAAAGGAAATTTCATGTGCATTGGATTTATAAGGGCCTGGGCCAACAAGAAGCTGTGAGGAATCTTTAACTTTTACACTCATGAAAATGGAGGGTTGTGGGATAGGTGGGATGTGAGCAGCAAAGTTTATGCCTTGGTACAATTTCTTGTTGGTTTGGGGAGACAGGGGCACTTGAGCCTGTTCCCCCTCCTCTTTTCACTTTTTCTCTGTTTTAAGACCTTTGAGGTCCAAGAATGTGGGGTCAGATTCATAGCGGGTTGCTACTTCATCATTGTTAACTTTGGCAGTGTCCTCTTTCTTGGGACAGGAGCAGTTTGCGCTTTGGCTACAATTGCCATTGTTGTGGTTGGAGTTGCCGTTGTTATGGTTGGTCTTTTGGCGTTTGTTGCCATTGGAGTTTTCTCTGCCATTGCCGTTTGAGGAGTGATTGCTGTTCCATGCAGCATATTCCATGTTTGCTTGTTTTTCTGCGTGTTTGGCTTCTGCAATGAGCGCAGGCATGGAGGTATTAGCCTCTGGAAGGATGAAGGCAGCAACAGAGGGTTTCATTCTGTTGATGAATGAAGTTCTGGTATGTATGTTGTCAGCTTGTGCTGGGGTTTGGATATTGGGGTGTATCTCTTCAAATTCATTGGTGTAAGCTGTGATAGTGGCCTTCTGAGGAAGATTGCTGAGCTGTATTGCAATGTCTTGGAGGGATTTGGTGATGCAGAAGTTATGGGTGATATTGGCTTTGAACTCTTCCCAGTTGTCAGGGACCCACTCTCAGGCGGCCGGCCCGCCGGTTTTGGAGGTAACTTGGGCCAGGTTTTTTGCGGGCAGGGCCCATCACAAGAGAGGGGCTAACTTTAAGAGGTAAGAAGCAGACTTTCCTAGCCAAGACCACGGGCCAGCAGCCGGTACAATGGTGACCACCACCCCAGTGAGGGTGATGTACACTATGCCAAAAAGCTTGCTGGTATGGTTGGTTGGCAGGTTGGGGGAAGAGGCTGGCACCAGTTTTGGTGTTATGGGTGGTTCCATATAAACGTTATAGGCCAGGAGATAGTTGAATTTTTCTCTGAATAACTTGGGGGTAGAGAAAATCCACATGCTTTGGCAGTTGTATCTGACAGCGGATTGGATATGGGCTAATGGGTCAAGTTCAATGATTTTCTCTGGTGTACAATCCTTATATTTGGGCTTTAATGGGTCATCAGTAAAATAAACAGGCCCAAAGGGAGCACCAGGTGGACAGAAAACTGCAGGCAGAGGGGCAGGAGGGCCAGGAGATCTCAAACTTAACTTATAGACAGCAAATACAAAATATGGTAATAGCTGTATGAGCCAAAGTAACATAACCTTTATTTAAAAATGGCAATAAGTTTGGCGTGTGGGGTCCTTTGGTCTATATAGAACCCCACCTCCAAACTTAATATTTTCCATAGGTTCATCAGGACATTGGGGAAAGCTGGGCTGGGGGAATTGGGTACTTGGATCTGAAAGTAGCAGAATGGCGCTCAGCCCGGGAGTTCTTTCATTGGTCAAAATTTTTGATTTGGCTACCTGATTGTCTTGCTTTAGCATTGTGGTCATGGGGCCAGGCCGCAGGCCCGTGCCTCTTTCCTGGGTAGGCTCCTGATTGGTTGCTTGAGAGGACTTCAAACTCATGAAGCTTGCATAGGCGCCATCTCTGCCTTCATTAGGCAATTTGAAAGGCTCCTCTTTGGGCACCACTATGGTTGGGCTGATGTCAGTATTCTGGCTTTGGGAATTCACAGGAGCCTCAGCTTGCAGGGGTTTGATCCCCAAAAAACACGGGGGGGCAGCCCAGCAGTCCATAGGCCCGGCGGCCTGTAGGGATCCAGGGCTGGGGTTTGAATCCCGCTCCCGGGCCTGGGTTTCCAGAGGGGAAGAATTGTCAATCTTGACACCAGTTATCAAGCTGTTTGTCAGTTTATGAGCCAGCCCAGGTGGCAAACCAGTTAGCTGCAGCCTTGTACAGGCGCTTGCTGGCTTCCTGGACCCATTTTTTGTGGGGAATGTGGCTGGCGCAGAGTTTAGCAACTTGGTTTTTTAAAAAACTGGCGGGGAGTTTAGCAGCTGAGTGGTCTAGCCAGTTGATGATGTTATCTTTGTTTTTCCCAAAGAACTTGTTGATACCAATGTACTTGGTATTGATAAATTTGCCTGTGATAGGCGGCTGTGTGTTTTTTTGTGGTTGGAGAGAGCAACTGTATTGAATTATCTTGGTGCATGCTTTGGGCATGACCAGTCCTTCGAATATGGTACATCCACTAGGTATATCTTTGTTGATATTGTGGCGCAGAAGTACATCTTCCAGGTATCCTGAGATGTAGCCTGGTTGAGTACGTGAGCAAAGGTGGTCAGGTTCTGTTCAGTCATTCTTTATTCCATGGGTGTGGTTGAAACCTGTAGCTGCTACCAGTGATGAGGAGCAACTTTAGGGGAAGCTTTGAATATGGAATTAAGAAGAAGAGAAGTATATTTTATTGGATAATTCTTTAGACCTATATAGCTTTTGCTGGCAACCTACAGAATTAACTCATACAGAATGAAACATCCTCCATGTCAACAATTACAGAAATTGTTTTTTCTTTATCCTTTATAATTTCAATTAAAAGCTCAAAATAAAAATCAAACATTGCTTCTATTATCAGTGTCAATTATTTAATCAAGAAAAAAATAATCTTTAATATTGAAAATAAGAGAAATATTTTTGAGAATTGTTGACATGGAGGATGTTTCATTCTGTATGAGTTAATTCTGGAGCTTGCCCTTTTGCTGTGGTGGGGACATAGTTGGATCAAAGATAGGGAAGGTCATGTGCAGGATGAGTTCAAGTTACTGGATACTTGGACGAGGCATATGATATTGGTTTGTTGCCTTTCTTGGTATGCCAAATGGTATATTGGATTGGCACCAAACCAGGCAATGACTGGATGTTAAATGTGTTGGCAGTGGCCAGAATACCAGTACACCCAGCTTCTCAATACTGGACTAGATAATAGCTTTATTTTGAAACAATAAACTCTATCCCATGAGATATAGCTTTCAGAATAATATGTATCCTGCCATGGGAGACACCTTTTCTGAAAAAATGAGTTGCACACCATACACGTAGCTATCCACCTTGGCATCTCAGTTGTTGGACTCAAGTTGGCATGTCTTGGCTTTAGGACCTGGGATGATTAATTCAAGCCAAGAGTTCCTCTTCTGGTTCAGAGCCTTGCCAGGGTTGACCCTGCAGCTTCAACATGTAGGATTTTATGGTTTGGGAGTGTAACATGGATATTTCGACCCCTGGGAAGTGATTTAGATCCCCTAAATATATATATTTCATTGCTGGGGCCAAAACCCAATATAAAACTTCAAGCTGTAAAGTTGCAGGGGTAAGCCTAAGTTTCATGATCTTGAGTTTACATATCCAAAAAAGTTTGGAGGTCGATTAGGAATTTCCCTGTTTGGACCAAGTCAAAGATCTATAGGGGCAGATAGAGAATTCAGGGTCCCCGACCGGTTGCAACAGCTCGAATGGGGGTGACAAAAATATCATCGACCTATTATCCATAGTAACTTCATTTAATGGGATATCGCTTTGGTTTAATTTTTCACTGTGGATATCTTAACAATACTATGGTGTGAGGTAAAGTACTTGTGTTTTTTACTAACTTTTAGGTTGCAAGATATCAGTTGATGCGATTTTTTATAAACTCAAGTCCAATGGCTTTGATTAAATGTATTTATCGTACTCTTGGGTGTTTATAATGAAGGTTTTTATGTGACTTCTACGTAATTGGGGTAAACTTATTGATTTTTCTATAGTAGATATGGTTATCTCGGGTTAACTTTGATGGATTGCACGCTAGCATTTCCCAAAGCTCACTCTAGATCTATCTTACACAATTTTACTAGCCCCTTAAATTACAAACATAATCCTGAAAGTTATTTTCAAAAGTGGGGTTACTTACGGATATATTGTATAGCTTGGTAAGGCACAGTTGAACTCTGGAAGGGTGGTTTACGAAGTTGCTGAGTTAAGTTTTGCTATTCCGTTCAATGTTTTGGGTAGGGGCTGCTATAGATTATCATACGCTTTAAAACTGGGTTCAAGTTTGCTGAGAAATAGTGGCTATTTAAACCCAGCATCCTTTAACAAGCTTCAGTTGGCAACTCACTTTGCCCATTGCGTTGTGTCAGAATGTTTCTTTTAAGCCATCACAGCTGTGGGCTTATTTTGAAAGGGTGATTAATTTACCCGAAAGCTATCTTTATTGGCTCTGAAAAGGAACGCTCGTTCCAACTTTGATCCTTTGCTCACCCCCTAATTGCCCGGGCTCAAGGGTTTGATCCATTGGCTTTAGATAAATTGTACTTGTGGTATTTAATCTTTTTATTTGGTTTTCTTTGGTCTATTTGAAAGAGTTTAAAATTAATCAGTGATCTTAAAAACGGTTAACTTTAAGAGGTACCTTAAAAATATGTTGGATTGTAAAAACATGTTTCATAGATAGCAAACTTATTTTTAAAGTATTGTATCTAATATATCATATTTTTTATTTATTTCAGTTGTGAATGTTTATACTTGCTAAATTTCTTAAGTGCAGTTTATTCTGGGATTAGTTATTAGTGACGTTTCGGTGGGAGCTGGGTGGTGCCAGGAGGCTGTTCATTTGATGCAACCGGAAGAGCTAAACCCGAATTCCCGGGCAAAGAATAGATATCCTAGCTCCTTCTCCGAAGCTTATTCGTTACTGTGTTCGAAAAATTGTTTATCGAAGGGGTTCTTTTTCATCTGGATCTCATTTTTCATCCACTAGAGCGGCTTACTTGATAGCGCTATTTACATCCATCCAGGCTTAAATAGTTAAAAATGATTAGAAGCTGATATTTTTTAAAAATCAATTAAACAAAAATATAGTCTATAATTTTCTGTAACCTGGCCTCTGAAATAAACATCCCAGATCGGCGCCGGATCCCCATAATAGCTTATAAAGTAAAGGATCGCCGAGCTTGAAAATCCGAGCCAACGTTGGCCAGAATCAGGCGTTAAAGGTGCGGGATCCCAGCCCTTATCGAAAATGCCTTTTGCCTTCACCTGCCTCATAATTGCTTACGGAACGTGTTCCTTCCTTGTGGCCTTGCACACGATAGCAATCTTTTACACCGAAGTTGATCAACCTTGCCATGAAAGCTATCCCTGGAGCACTACGCCAACGAAAACATCACGGGATGCTTTGTTCTGAACGAGGGAATGCCAATATTAGCTGGTCAAAGATGGGTTGGGCCCAACTTCGCCGCCTTCCACCAGACACATCCCAAGAAAGAAAACCTTTCAAAAAACTGCCAGGAGTTTGGAGGCTTGATCGGGGTCAAGAAAGCTTAGATCGGTTACAAGCACCTTTCAGCTTTCAAAAAGCGAACTACGCCTGGGCAACATCACCTGCCCTGACCATTACATCTGCCTAACCGAAGCATCCTTCCAAGGGAAGTGGATCTAACCAAGCGCAACTACAGCATCTCAAGCATGGAGGACTATAACCGGTTGAAGAAGCGATTTGCTGAACTGGGCCACAAGGAGATTTCCATCCGCAGCCCCATCACTGTAAGCGTGAGCTTCACGCCCATCGTGTATGAGCAAACGCTAGGCTACTGCACCCCTCGATCAATCCTCACCACAAATCACCTGCATGACCCATTTACAACGAAATCTTGTGCGGTTGTTCTGAAGTCTGGTATCCCAGATGGGCTCCTATCAACCGATCCCTACCTGTCTTTTACTCGCCGCGATATCCATCGAAGCGTCCATACCTAATCATCTCTGGTTGAATTCCGTAACATGAACAGGTCTACAGGTAAGTTTCAGAATCGACCGCCCCTCTCCCAGGTTTCTCGAGAAGCTATTTCAAAGTTTGATATAAATTAAACCTTGAATGTCGGCGTATATACCTTCAAAAGATTTCTTCCTTGAACTGCTTCTTCCTAAATCGCAGTCAAATATTTCTTTAAAGAATTTCACCAGACTTAAACGATCCACCATAAGAATCCCTTGACCCTCTCAATGAAAACATACTTACTTTAGAGAAAAAGGGATTAGAAAAAATATCTTCAATAAGAAAGAAGCTGTATATCCCGTATGCGACAGATAGGGTTGATCCCAATTAAATCAAGATATCACAGTTACCCTTTGCAACCTAACATTTGTTGGATATGAAACTTGGCAGTAAAGGAGTTGAATCTGAGTGGCAATACATCCCAACCCCTTTCAAAACAAGGTTGCAGTTTGAATCATCGAAACTAAAAAAGCCTAAAATTATCAGGCAGCTGTTTTTCATGGTGGGGTTGGTTACACCATCTCAAGCAACCCATCATAAAGTTGGCATATTGGATCAAAATAAAAATCAAGCTATCCAAATAAGGAGGTTCGTCACTATTCACTTGCTAAATGGCAAAATATTGGTTCCCAAACACCCCTATCTAGGAATATTCCATTTACAACCTATTGTCAATAAGGCTTTTGCAGTTAAGCATGCGCCTTTCCCTAATCATCTGGTAACAAAGCATGGTATTGATATGAGACTCCGCCAATCAACCAACCCTAATAAGCACCACTCTGATAGAGCGTTCACTTTGTAGCATAGCCATCAAAGACACTTCTTATCTCCGATGTCCAGGTAAAGGTAGCTTTTCTACACTAAGACACTTTAAGGACAATCCTATATATCAAAGGGAGCATTTACACCTCTGTAAAAAGCATCCTCTCAAACTTTATTAAGTTCCTAGGCACCCAATCACTTTAGTATACACAATATGGCCCAGTGTAACCATCTATTCCCATATATGATGACATACTATACCCTCTGGAACACCCCATCTTGAATTAGAAGGTTCCCATCCTCAACTTTGGAGCTTATCCTGAATTTACCACCATCAAAAGCTGTAAGAGATTTACTTAAGATCAGCACGTAGATGCAGAAGGGCCCCTGTCAGGGCCCAGAATGCCCTGGACAATCAGCTGGCCTTCCTAGAGGCAAAAATCCCACAGCTTAGGAACCTTTACCAAGTATCTCCCAGAGTGAGAAAATCCCCCTTTCAACTAACAAATGGCCCAGGATTTGAGAGACACACAAGCCTTGAATCCCTGGCTTTGATTCTATTATCAAATTTGGGCCTCTCAACTATCAGGGAATTGTACATTTGGAGTGCAATTGGGTGCTTAATTGCTCGCAGATCTATAAATAACTGTGGTACCTTGGCATACTGCAGTTCAAGAAAGGTTCATGTTATACTAACCAATGAGCACCCACCTCCTGGCCCAAGTATGCAAATTCCAGTGAAATTTCTAAGTTCAACTGAAATTGATGAAATCTGTTCTCTGGTGGCACAAAAGACCACTAAATTATCAGTAAGTATAAGTAGTGAGGAGGAGAAGCCCTCCTCACAGTTGACATCTTAATAAAATGAGTTTATGCCCAGAAATGATTATCCTATTGCAGGAATTGTCTATTTTTGCTCAAATTTAATTATTCTCTTTACATCTATTTGGGAATCCACAACACAATATAAACTTTCCTGTCTATATCCTCCTGTTTATACTCCTGCTACCTCAGTTAATCCACCCTGCACTAATGATTTGGTATATTACCACCCCCATCATCTGGATCTCCCTCCTGCTATAAAGAAGATTCCTATTGCTCTCCCTACCCAATGTGCCTCCTGTCCAGGACTTTAGTAAGTTGGGGGTTGTCTACATCACAGTATTAGGGCTGATCAACCAAGTTGTGCCCCATACTGGGAGTTGGCGCCCCCCATCTACTGCAGTCAACTACCTGGTACAATTTGTGCCTATTGTATACATGGTCTTCCAGGCCAGGCCCGCCTCCCCTGTGGGAGTCCATCAGACTCTGGTATGGGCCGTGACAGCCCCCTCCAAACATCTGGGTACACTTTAGCTTAGTTCTATTGATTAGACTCTGAGATGGAGAGGGTTTACACCTTGGATCAGTTGTGATACTTATCCTGTAAACTTTTGAACTGAAATAAAGGTATGAAATTCTCTTATAGCCCTTCCACAGAGCATCTTGAAAACACTTCCCCAAAGACACTATCTAGGGGTGGGGCTAAAGAGCACATATTGGTACAAGCTTGCTTATAAAAAGTATCTTTTTGTAAGGATCCTACTGTAAATTCAGAACCTGAATGTAAAAATGCGGGATTGTCAAATCCTTGGTCCAAATTTCAAATCACTTTTGCGGGCAACTCAGCTGAGTGAAAATTAAAATATTAAATAAAATTAAAATTTTAATTTGACTTTTTTGGTTTATGTAAATTGGCAAATTTCAAATCTCTTGAGCAGATAACTCAACTAACAAAAGACAAAACACAACAAAAAAATGTGGGATACATGAATCAGAAATGCAGGATTCTAATGTACAATTTGAGATTTCCTGTATTTCAAACAAATCATAAACATCATATAAAAATTAATGAATCTGAAATTGTGGGATTGTCAGATCCAAGAACCAAGTTTCAAATCATAATTGCAAGGAATTTGAAATAAATATAATTTATGGTGTCTCAAAAAGGATGCCAAAGGATCTAGAGTGGATTTGTGCTAATTCTTTTGGGAATCATAGGCATTCTCTAAAATCACCCTATTCCAATTTTGGATGGCTAAAATTTAGATCCTACTATTCACCAACTTAACATACTTAACAATAAAATTGACTAAAATATACACGTCTCTTTTTGAGCTTAAAATTTTTTAATAAAAAATTATTATGTCTTCTTTCAACAACAACCAAGTCAACAAGCTGTTCTCTGGCCTTGACAAAATCATGCAGGGCTACAATGGGTCTTCTAATAGTAAAGCCTCCCTCTATGGCCACTCCCAACCCAAAGGCCCCTCTGCAAGCACTACCCAGGAGTGTGTTCTTTCTCCTGCAACTCCCAGCATGGCTCTGTTTGCCCATCATGCACAGGCAGCCGCCAAAACAAATCTCAGATCAACAATGGCATCTGGAACCAGCCATTTGGGCCATGGGGTCACTCAGAGAGCCCAGAACCCTGAAACAGCCAATCAGATTGTATCAAGAAGTTCCCAATATGGACACATTCCTCCCCAGCCAATCAGCCTGCAAGACGCAGAAGAAAATTGATCACTCCAGACATTGTTCTCAAAATGGTTGAAAAGCAAGGGAAGCTTATGTCCCTTGGGGAAATTGCAGCCACAATGGGTTTTGCAAAGTCCACTGTGGCTGCAACCCTGCGAGCCCACGCCAACTGTGGCCCCCCACCAAGAAGACCCCAACTGGTTCCCATACCTCAACCAAAGGTGAAAAAGCCCACCCTCTCATGATGGCTATTATGGAGTGTGACCCGCAGATGCCCCTGGTCCAGGTACGTCTCCAGTTGGGACTCCACGGCATCTTCACTAACAAAAAAACAGTGAATTTGTGGATGCACAGAGTTGTGGTTATTGCTAGAATCTTGTCCAATCAAGTTCCCAGTGGCCCTAGTTTGGTGGATACCAATCCCTACAATCCAACTATTATTAATTTTATCAAAGGGAGAGCAATGAGAGCCTGTAATGACATCATCTTTCTGTTGTATTCTAAGATCTCTGCAAGTATTCAAGACTATGGAGAAAAGTGTATCCAGTCCGACGTGTACAAGTGTGGCCCAATCTTGTATTGTTTTGTTGGGGTTTTATTGGCAGTTTCCCCATTGGGCATCAATTATTACTTGGTAATATCAAACACTGCAGATGGGTATGCCTACCAGACAGAGCTCAAGGCCATGCTGGAGGAGTGGGCCACAAAAAATGCTGTGCACACAGTTGTACTGAGTGCGGAGATGAAGCAGCAGGAATGGGCTACCCAAGAAATCAGGGCTGTGGGGCATACTTTTTGGTCCTACCCCATCAACTACACCAGTATGCATCTTGCATATGTATGTCTCTACAATTTTGGTTCCGCCCCCAGGCGCTTAAAGCCTGCCACCTACAACAAACTATGCATTCAATTTGATAAGGGGTATGAGCTTTTCCCTTCTGCGTCCATCCAGGACTTATTTGATCTCATCATCTTCTATGCAAGTGATAGTGATAAGTCCAGAAAGGACCCCTGTCTCCCCCCACGCCAGTCCATCTGTTTTTTCAAGCCAGTATGTGACGGAAGAAGAATTTGAGCAATTGAAGCAATCAGCTCTTGCTGCCCCTTCCCACTCAACAAACCCTGCCTCCCCAACCCCCCATCAAGCCACCTGCCTTCCAACCCTGACTCCCAAACCATCCCCCATTCTCTCCCCACTATCTCTGATGCTGCCCCTTTCACAGGCGCAGATGAAGGCAATGTTCATTCCGCCCATTCCCTCCCCTTCCCGTCCTTTGATTATTAAATAAATCTTTTCTTTGTGACAACTTATTAAAATTGATATCTCTCTTTCAATTCATAATTAATAATATTTTCTTTTTACATTATCAACATTTCCCATAATTAATACAATGTTTTACATTTTACAAACAGCTTAAAATTATGAGCATACATATTTTCCATCATCATTAATAAATTAAAGACAATAAGCATAAATATTGTATTAAAATATTGCAATTAGACGTCAACTATTGATATTTAGAAATTATGTGCATATCTCAAAGTATTTTTTTACTAAAATCTATTGCAAACTAGGCCTTTTTTATTGTAATTTATCTAAATGGACTGTGTTTATATTAGAGAGCCATTAACGCTTAGTAAAAATATTGATACATAGTGCATTTTATAGCCTGTATATTTACCTGTTGGTAATAATTCTATAAACTTTTTAGTTGGATTTTGCGAGGTAATAATAATGTAATGGATTAATAAATTACAGTTTATTGTCATTAATGGGTTGATTTTCTTTGCTGTGGCAATTGTGCATTTTCTGATATTTATGCACTATTATCTAATTGGTTGGTTTCACACCCAATTGCACAGTGTCAAGCTTCTGGAATAATGTAATAAACTTGACCATTATTCCCCTTTGTTGATTGGTTATACGGTCAATTGCCATGTAGCTGGCTTGATTGTAAAAAGCATCAACTTATCCATCCCTTAGTATTCAGCCAATTGATGGACTGATCATTACTCCAAAGATTGATCCTGATCCAAGACTAGGCCACATATTGGATTAGGCCAGGTCCACAATCACAAAAGCGTCTAGCAGCCAACAAGATGAAGTATTCAGGAACCTACTGGAAGAGGATCATGCCTAAACATTTGCACCTACAGATGCTTCAAAGCCTATGACCAATATAGAAGGCTGTTAAAGTGAATAATGCATGATGCAAAAACCCTAGATGGAGAACTAAACTTGCACATGCATAAACTGGAAACAAGATGCCGCCAACACGCTGGTGAAGTAAGCTGAGGTCCGGTAATAAATTGTAGTCCCATGCCAACCGGCATGGCTGCCTAGCTCTGGGGGCTGAAGCTAGCAGTCTGGGGAACAGATAGACTGGCTAGCAAGAGTTAGATACATCAGATATCTATCTGGCAAGAGGGCTTATCCACCCTATATAAGGAGCTCTCCTGATTTGAGATTGAGAAGAAAAGAAAAAATCACCCTTAGGATTAGAGATTAAGGATCTCTAATCATTGTATCACTACTAGCTGACGCCTAGTAGTCAGTTGTATCCAGATAGAGCGCGTCACCGTCTATCTGCAGAACTGTTTTCCTTCTCCTACGGCCTTAGGACTCTGCCAAGCCGTAGCATTATCCCAAGACCTGATTGGTAGCTACAGACTGTTGCCATACAGTCCCCTACCACCATATATTATCAATGTCCTCTAATAAAAACAATACCTCAAGAAACCAAAATCTTGACACACAAGCAATAGGACATCAAGCTGCCACCCCAACCACATCCAGCCTTAGGGTGATGGCTTGTTTTCCTATTGCCTGTGCAATTTGATGTGAAGCCAACTAATTGGATACTAGTGCGTAAATATCAGAAAATGCACAATTGCCACAGCAAAGAAAATCAGCCAATTAATGACAATAAACAGTATTCTATTAACACATTACATTATTATTACCTCGCAAAATCTGACTGAAAAGTTTACAGAATTATTACCAATAGGTAAATATACAGGCTATAAAATGCACTATGTATCAATATTTTTACTAAGCGTTAATGGCTCTCTAATATAAACACAGTCCATTTAGATAAATTACAATAAAAAAGGCCTAGTTTACAATAGATTTTAGTAAACAAAATACTTTGAGATATGCACATAATATCAAAATATCAATTGTTGATGTCTAATTACAATATTTTAATGCAATATTTACGTTTTTTTTCTTTGATTTATTAATGATGATGAAAAATATGTATGCATTGAAGATAGTACTATAAAAACCAGTTTTTTGATGGAATTCAATCAAAATATCAACTATCTATAACTTGATTAACAAATTAGAAGTACACCTGCAAAAGGTTGTTGAAATTGAAAAAATATCAGGGAAATAGTGATAGGAAAGCTGGGTGACAAGGGCCAGCCACTAATCCAGTCAAAAGAAAATGCTATGAACAAACTAGGAAATATCATAGACAAAAAGAATAAAGGAGCATTACTAAATCTTCAGGGAACAATTTTATCAAGTCTTAAGTTCAATGATGCAGCCTACAATTTGTGGGAGTTCTGGCAGGGGGCCAAAGAAAAAATAAGATCAAACTAATCAAAGGAAATCAACACAAATGAAGAGGAAACCAACCAAATGGAAACAGACAAAAACAAAACACAAGCAAGAAGCAGGAGCGCTTCAAGAAATGCAGAAAATTTATCAACTGAAAACCAAGAAGAAACACAAATTGCAAGAAAAAAAAGAAAAATTAAGCCCAGGAAAATTAATGAAGAGCAGCCAACGCTCATGAAGTTTGCCAAAGTGGTGCCTGTGGCTGAGGGGGCCACCGGGGAAACAATTAGTAAGACTTTTTATGTTTTCCTTATATTTATTTTAGTCATCACCAGGAATGGGGATGAGGCTGCAGAAGTGGTGGCTTATACACCAAGTTGGTTTTATGGGGGTTACCAGTCACTGGTAGTCCCTGTAAAACAAATAAATAAAATAATTCAACAGAATATGTTTAATTTTTCAAGTAGTGAAGCTAAAAATAGGGAATATTTACCACCTGCAAGGTGCTTGCCATGGTTAAGGGAAGCATATGAAATAGGATCAAGTATCAACTTTAAAGAAATGAACAAAATTTGTGGGGATAGCAAAGTAAACTTCAATGAATACATATACAAAAGCATTCAAAGATTCCCCTTCACAAACATCAACAAATATGAAAAGAATTTAATAAAAACTGACTTTCAAGTTGGAACTGAATATTTTAAAACTGCAATTTTTAATGAATTGTTTAAGGCACTGTCAAATAAAGTTGGGGATGCAGTCCTTGTGAATAATTTTAAACCTTTATTAATATTGTTTGCCAAGGCCTGGGGGGCTGATTCAAGCCAGGCGCCCCCCAGAACCCTCTTCAAGTTCAACTAAACATCCTATATCAATAGGTTAGTTCAAACATTCAAAAAATTATGCATGTTCTTGGAAAAGTATACCTTTCAAAGAATCCATGTTGTGTATACCTGGGAATCCTCCTCCACTGCATATTAAAAACCAACGTCAAAAATTTGGAGGATGTACCTATTCAAATGGATATTTGCTGTGTAGCCCTTGACTGCCAGAAGACACCGCGGGGATATAGGACAGTTGAGCAAGTCCTGTATGACTCATTTGCATTGACAACATTATACAGGTACAATGTGTCCCCCCAAAAAAACCTACTAGGTGATTCACTCATCCGCATTCCTTTTATCAAAAAACCAACAACCACCGGAATACAAGGCGCCACCCCTCTAGCAATTGCATCCAGGGTTGTCCACCACGTCCAGAAGAGTACGTGGATCTAATTAGACACATTAGCTGAAAATTTGATTTTGAGGTATAATTCCCCAGAATAATTACATTCCCTTTGCCATCAACATCCCCCTAATAAATATTTTCCCTTGCAAATTAAATTTTATTTTTTACTTTTTATATTTTAATACTAAAATGTTAATATTGAGCTATGTAATATTAAAATTTCACTATAAGAATTTTAATATTACATATTTAAATATTGAAATTTTGGTATCTAAAATTTAATATTAAAATTTTAACAATACATATCATAATACTTAAATTTTAATATCAAATATTTCAATATTGAATAAATCATGATTTAATAAAAATAGTTAAATTTTGAATATTTAAACTTTAATATTTAAATTTTAAGATTTATAATTACAATTTTACTTTTAATATTTTAATTTTTCTTTTAATATATTAATTTACATATTTAAATAATAATAGTAATATATAATTAGGTTGCTAATACAGTAGTTTTAAAAGCTATGGCAACAAGCAAAAATTCTTCAGATTTAAACAAAATCCAACTCTCAGGTTAAAATATATACTCTGTGAACAGGGTTTATTGGTGTTAATGGGCAAAACGGGTCAACACAGCAACAAAAGGCTCACACACAAAGCAAAACCATTCAAAATATAATCCAAAATACATTGATTCACAAACAAAATGGTGTGAGTTGACTTTTGGTGTACATATGTTTACTATGTGAATTGGTGACAAAATACACCCAAGCAAGGTGAATCAAAACTTAATCAAAAAACTAAACACAATAGCAACTCACAATGTAAACAAAATCACTCACATAATGTGTGCAATCAATTGTAATCAAGAATGATACCAAGGTATCTAAAATAAGACACAAGATCTGAAACAAAAATTTTAAAAATATTGTGTTGAGTGTTTGAATTTGGCAGTAAAATCTAGTAAAATGGGTGGATTTTTTTGAGTATTCTAAAATGGGTGTTGTAAAACCAAAAACAACTAACTAAGAAATAAAAAATCTATAATTGGGATACTGGGTGGGAAAAAATATTAATTGAATATCCATAAACAGATAAAAGCAAAAATTAAAAATAGGGAGTAACTTAATTAAGTTTTATTTAATAGTTTATTAAATTTTAAAATGGAAGGAACACAACAACAGACCACCATTGCACCTGTTGTGTGCCGTGGTTGTGGTTGCCCCTGCGGGTCAAAGAATAGACTTAGTACAACACAAGTGCCTACTCAGGAGGGAGGCGGGAGAGGAGAGTTCCATAGTGACGCTACACTGACACAGCCAGTTCAAGGAGCACAAGCTTCTAGGGTGCAGAGCATCAACCCTTGGATCTCAAAGCTGACCCAGAAGCCAAACAAGGTCACCACTACCAAAATGGTTAGAAACAAGGAGGTAGAACTTACTTTGTATGTGGTTGATGTTGTGTACCGGCAAGAGTTGGTCCCGTCAGCCATGCTGGAGAAGGTGAAGCCTGTACTTGATACTAGCTATGAGCCCTACGTCAGTGATGGCAATCAGGAGGATGACAAGGAGCCCCAGTTCTACTAAACCAATGAGGGAAAGCTAGTGCTCAAAAAGGTTGCAGCCTTCTACAACAAGGTGCTCATGCCTTGCAAGCCTGTCATCAATCAGGATCCTGGCTTGTCTGAACCCACAAAGCCCGCCCAGAAGCGCATCCCCGACATCAAACACATCATCCTGCTTAAGCTAATGCAGGAATTGGGTGACTACAAGGCAGCCACAGCCATTGTTGGAGTGGATCCCTAGTACGCCAGCAAGACCTTCCATAAATTCATTAATACTGGTTGTGTCCTTGCCGCGGAGAAATCCTTGCGCGTGTCAACCATGCTCACCAAGGAGCACAAATGGGCAATCTGCCAGTGGATAACCCAAGATTGCCATCTTTAACTGGCAAATATACAGGCCATGGTCAAGTCTGCTTTTGGGATTGAGGCCTCAATTTCCTTCTATTATCATTTGGTCAAGGTAATGTGATTTTCCTGGAAAAAACTTGGGGTATCCCCATACAATTGGAACAGCCCAGCCAATATCAAGACCTGGAAAAATTACGCTGATTGTACACTGCCCTCAAAGCCAAGGGGACAGTGAAATTCTATTATATCAAAAAATCAGCATTTGCCTTGTCAATGCGCAATGAGTATGGGTATGTCCCCAGAGGCTCCAATGACAGGGTGGCTTGGTGTGCTTCAGTCTGCGCCACAGCCTATTCAATGGTGGCTCTCCTCGGTCCAAAGGGGGTTGAGCTCTATCAAATGATACTAGGCTCTCACAATAGCCAGACCTTCCTATCATTTCTCTGATTGGTCCAGGAGCACCTGAGGCGCACAAGCCCGGGCTTCACCAATGTAATTGTGTTGGACAATGTTGGTCTCCACAAGGTGGCTGACATTCTTGAGGAATTTCCATCAATTGACACGAGCATTGCAGTGGGCCCCCCAGCAATTGGCCACAGCAAATATGCGCCTTCTCTTCCTCCCTGCCTATTTGCCCTTCCTAAATCCCATCAAGGAAGTCTTTGGGTGGCTCAAGTGAGTTGTCAAGCAAGGAACCCCAACTGGGACTGAGGACCTGTTTGATTTGCTGCAGGTTGGGATCCATACCCTCCCAGCTGAGACTGTGGCCAAATTCTATGGCCACGCTGATTCATTCATCCCCGTGTGCCTAGCCAAAAAGCCAATCAATTAAAGGCTTAGTGTGTTCAGCTTTTTTTATATTCTCTAATTTATTATTCAACATTTATTAATTATCATTTTATATTTAGATGTTTCCACGCCCGCAATCACATTCAGAAGATCCATCAATAGATGTAAGTAATTTATTTATTTTATTGTATATTATTTTATTATGCCATTTGAGGTAATCCCAAACACTCAGTATTGGATTACGCAAAAATGTTTAAATCACTTTGGTCAAATAAATGTAAAAATTAATTTAAAAAAATTTAAACGTAAAATGTACAAGTTAGAATTTATTTTATTAACGTATAATTTTATACTTTTATGAAACCCATTTCCGCAATATATTTTGCAAATCTTGTTTGCTAAAATATTATTTGAAAAATTAATTATAATAAAAATATTGTAGAGTATAAAAAATTTTATTAGAAGAGACTTTATTAAGAACGCCTGTAGTGAGTTTGGCAGTATGTACCCACCCCACAATGGAGGTGGTGCACAACCTCCACCGCCACACTGTGGAAAGTGGCTACACCCGTATTGAAATACTCCCTCCTTCTGTTGAAGGGGAGTAGGGTCAGGTGGGAGTGAAGCAGCAGCTTTTCAGGCGGGGCTGCAAACCTGTAGATACCAGCCAGGATTAGAGCATCCTGGATCACATGATCAACCGAGTTGTATCCAGGGGGACCTTCTTCCCGTCAAGTGCAAGCCAGGCCTTTTCAATCCCCAGAAGGACCCTGTCCAGGTCCTCAACAGACGCGCCCATCCCAAAGAAGAATAAGAACCCCAGGTAACCAACCAGATGAAGCCTTTGCCCTGCAAAGGCTTCTGTGAACTCACACAGTTTATTATAGATCGTGCTTATCTTCTTGTTGTGCTTTGTCTTGGCAAATATGAGCTCCATAGCTGCTGGGACCCCCATCTTGTTGGCACTCCAGGCCATCCTGAAGTCTGCCAGGAGGATCTTGGTCTTCTTTACGGCTGTTGCGTCTGCAACAGCCAATTTGCTCACCACGTGCCCAAAGTTCTCAAGCAAGTAAGACAGGGTGTGCTCCACCGGGAAGCAGAAGCAAGCAGCCGTGTGAGCCCGGCCCATCTCCGGTACATTCTTGAATGGGAGCGTCACCAGGACGTCCCAAACAAGCTCAATGGAGTTTACACAGTAAACTCTGCTGAAGGATACTGGGTCCAGGCAGACCAGTTGGGCATCCTTGTAGGCAGTAACTGCCCACTCAGATGCCCCCTTGGCATGCGTCAGCCCGGCTAGCGTGTCTCTTGTCATTGGGAAGGACCCGTAAATTCTGTCTTCAAGCTCCCGCACAATAGGGGGGACAGATAGAGCTGCTTAGCCACGTGAGTGGCATAATTAGTATAAAAGGTGGCCGGGATAAAAGGGACCAGGACCCAGTGGAGTTCACTGTCTACGTTTTCTAAGAAAAAAGGTAAGTTTTTTGAAAAAAATTTATTTTTATTTTTTAGGTTACCTTCTTGTGTTTCTTCTTTGCCGGCGGCTTCCGCCGGCTTGGCCATTCTTGGTGCAATCAATTGCGCTGGCAATTTTGTGTCCTCCGCCCTGGCATGCTTTTCTGGCTTGAGATGTGCATATATCTCCAGGTCATCAACCCAGACGGACGGCCCGGAAAGATTGTAGGCCTTGAATTGAAGTCCTTCCACAACGTGCTTCTGGATATTAAGTAAGTGCCTTATTGTTGTTTCCAATGTGTCAGGTATTTTGGTCATTAATGCCTTAGATGTTGCCCTGTCAAGTTTCTTGCCTTTAAGGACGGCAGACTTCACCTTTGCTTTGACCTTACAGTCAATGTCTTTGATTTTGGCAATTGCCAATTCAAGGTCCTTTAGAAGCTTTTTGAGTTCTCTCATTTTATTTTTTTACTAACCTTTCCATATGTTTTTATAGCTTTTGCCCCAATAAATTCTGTATTATTTTGATACTGTTGGATCTTTGTTTATTCATTTTTTTTCCCATCTACTACATTATCCCATCTTTTTACCCATTGTGTATATGTTTTACGCTCATCTCAATATGTGTGTTGTTTGCTTTGTGTAGGCATTGTTTCCTTGATTACCATATTATTTTTAGCGCTTGACATAGCCCCTTGTGAAAACATTAACAACAATTTGGTGATCATCTAAATTTGAATTAGAAAATTATAGCGTTAACTGTTTTTAGATAAAGTTGTTACTGATCCAAATTCAAAACCTTAATGATAAACTTTAAGCCAATCAGGAGCCGAGTGATAAAGTGATTGTTGTGACATAAGGGTCATTCAATAATTCTTTGATGCATGTGTGCTAATTAATATGATTGGCTGGATCTTTTGCTATTGTGCGCCATTGTTGCTGTGGCAAGTTGTTAGTGGACTAGTGCCCAATCAGCTGCTGGGTTAGCACTAGTCCACCAACAACTTGCCACAGCGGCAATGACGCTCAATGGAAAATCAACTAGCCAATCATATTAATTAGCGCACATACATCAAATAATTATTGAATGACCCTTTATGTCACAACAATCACTTTATCACTTGGCTCCTGATTGGCTTAAAGTTTATCATTAAGGTTTTGAATTTGGATCAGTAACAACTTTATCTAAAAACAGTTAACACTATAATTTTCTAATTCAAATTTAGCTGATCACCAAATTGTTGTTAATGTTTTCACAAGGGGCTATGGTTGGGTGCTAAAAATAACTGTGTTCAGGATCTAGATACACGACATAGTAAATATATGATTTTATAGAAATAAGCTGAACATAAAGAATAAAACCAACTATAAACAAAGAGAAAATGAACAATTGAAATTCAAAATAAAGATAATATAAATAGAAATTTTATGGGACCAGGGGTTTATTAAGGCGGGGAAGAGTGATGCCTAGTAGGCAGAATGGCGCAGGAAGGAGGACGTAGAGGCAGTGCTGGCCTGGGGGGTCTGGGATTGGATGGGTTGGGTTTGCAGGTGGGGGTGTTGGTGGCAGGGGTGGAGGCAGGAGGATTGTGTGTGATGGCCGCCATATACTTCTCATTGTACTCCTCATCAGTCATTGGCTGGATGGGCTGATAGGTGGCTGTGGCATGAGGTGGGAGGTGCTTATCCTTGCGTGATTGGTTGCCCATGTTCACATGGAAAACCATTTGCGCAAACAAGTCAGCCACCATTTTATGACCAAAGAGAAAATTGTGGTCAAGGACCCCAAGATAGAGGTTGTTGAAAGCCTGAGGGTGGCGCTCCCATAGTGTATCTCCAATTTTAAAGAAGACAACATCAGCCAGATGGACGTCTGCATGGCCGGCAGGGTAGACTGAGGCCTGGTGCCCGCGTCCCTGGATGGCCTCAAGGGCAGTGGAGCTTCCCTCCATCTGGTGGCTCAAGAAAACCCAGTATTTGGAATTTGAGCCATCCCAGGAGTCAAGCAATCCACCGAGGATGTGATTGTATGAGTACCCATTGATGAAATCAGTGTTTGTCCAATAGTAGACAAAACCCTTGGCTGAAACAGCCAGAAATGCATCAATGAAAGCCCCCTTCTTGGCTTTCTTCCTTTCATTCTTGGTGGCAGCTTTTCCTTGCTTACCAAAATTGTCAAATGCAATTGATAACTTGTAGTACAAGACAAACATGATGTCATCTGTTAGACTTGTCAAGCATCTGATCAGGGTTGATTCAATTGTGGTGTCATATGGGGAATCCTCAGCGCTGTCCCATTGGTTGCCGGCAAAATTTGTAAGAACCCTAATTGAAGCCACCTTTCCGTGCATCCAGAGCTGCACCATGCGCTCAGACACCCAAATGCCATTGTGCACAAGCTGCTTCCGGACCTGGGTCAAGGGAAGCTTGGGGTCCCACTGGAGGAAGTCAATCATTATTGGGTAGGCCTCAGTTATCTGGGACTCTGTGGCCTTCTTTGGCTTCTTGGTCATCCCAATCAGATTTCCCTTGTTCATTAGGTTGTTGAACTCCCGCATTATGGTGGCTCAGATAAATTGCAACTGGGTGGCAATCTGGTCCCACAACAGACCCTGTAGGTTTAGTGCCACAATTTCCTGGAGAATTTGGGCAGTGGTTATTCTGTGTTTGGGGTACTGGGTGGCGGGAGCTGAAGCCTGATTGGCTGTAGGGAGCAGGTTGGCTGGTGGCAGAAAGTTGTTCTGGATTGAGGTTGCCATCCTGATTGGTTAGTTGATGGGCAGCTTGTGCAGGGGTGGGTGTGGGAGCAAGGGCAGAGCTAGACGTTAAGTGACTCTCAAACAAGTCAAAGCCATATGGGTTAGGGGACAGTAACAGGTCAGCTTTCTTGTTACCCGTCTCAAAGGCTTGGGTGTAAACAGGCGCCTCCACATTCTGAGCCTTGCCTCCATTGCAGCTGGCTTGGCTGCTGGAGCCGTCAAAGATATTGCTTGTAAAAACCATTGTAAAAAAACCTAGGATAAAATCACTAAAAGTAGAAATTTTAAAATTTAATAATTTATTTTTAGTGTAATCTCAAGCCCATATTTGGAAGGTTCTCAAAACCTTTTCATACAAATCTGGAGCCATGAAAATGGATAAAATGCCTCTGGTCCTAAATTGGATAGCTGTTGATTGGCTATTAAATTGTTATTTTTCTATTTTAGGCTGCTCATACTACACATCTTGTGTGAGTTCATTTCATTTTGTGCTTGTGTAATCTTGCTTCTAGATTGCTCAAGTTTTGTTTTGTTTTAGTTCTTCTGTTGATGCCTCATATGAATCCTGATTGGATTAATATACTCTGGAACAGCATCCATCCATTTCACTTGTTGTGTCAGTTCATTTTGTTTGTGGTTTGAACTACACCACTTGATGTTTGATATAATTTTGTATTATGGGTTAGTGAAATTTTGTTTTTGGTTTGACAGTTCATTTATTAACCAAAGATATTTAAATTAATTGAATCCTGAATCTTGCGCAACTTGGATTTTGTTTAAATCTGAGTTCATTTTGCTTGTTGCCATAGCTTTTAAAACTACTGTAATAAAGGGACAGTTGTATAAAGTGAACATGTGTAATAATAAAATATGATTTATAAATTTGTTTATTTACTAGCACGTTGAGTATGGATTCATTTATTACATAAACAAACAATGAGAATTGAATTTATCTGCATCATGCGGCCCGCTCCACTATTGTTCTAAACAAATAATTGTTTACAACTTGAATTACCTTTCCCTTGTAATATGATTTGATACACATATTCAATATAATTGAACTGCGTCCTAAGTACAAATTAATAAGGATTATATAAAAATCATTGGTTGCCGTGTTGTGTTGTGTGGCTATAGTGGCACTGAAATAACAGGGATCATATGATGACATGCAAGGTCTGATTTGTGGCGTAAAAAAGCCAAAGTACCAACAACAATTAACAATTATTTAAATAAAAAATTATATTTCTATCTTTTTTATTTATTTATTTGTTAGTGCATAAGCCAATAATTTTATTCAGTGCATTATAATAAAAATATATCCATCTTACCTAGTATACTTAATTTTACTTACCTTTTCTATGTATTCTTATATGTCTATAATACAATTAAACGTCACATTATTATATATAAATAATAATTTTTGAGTCCTAATAAAAACAAACTAAATAAAAATAAAAATAAATAAAACCCAGAGCACCCATTTATCTGATTGGCTTGGAGGCCAGGGCTTTAGGGAGGAAGGTTTACAAGTGCTTGTAAAAAGCCGCCACCACATTGGGTGGCATTGCAAATTGGCTGACCTCAAGAATATTGAATAAGTCCTTATTGTCCTGAGGAAGGCCTTGTTTCAACTTATTCTTGATCCAACCAAACACCTCCTTGATTGGATTCAGGAATGGGGAATATGGCAGGAGGAAGAGAAGTCTCATTGGACAATCAGTAAGTTGGTGGCTGGAGGTGTGGCTGTTTTTGTCAATGGGGGGAACTTGGACACAACCAGATCCACTTTGTGGAGCCTGACATTATCAAGCACAACAACGTTTATTGTGCCGCTGTAATTTATCCAAAGGTACTCCTTGAAGGCTCAGAGAAAATCAAGAAATGTTCTGCTGTTATGGGAGCCCTTAATCATTTGGTATTGGTCCAACCTGCAAGGACCAAGAAGCGCAACCATTGAATAGGTCTGGGAACAGACAGCTTCACAATGGGCTACGCCGTCCTTGGACCCCTTCTTGACCCACCCATGCCTAAACCTTAGTGAGGAGGAAAACAACAATCTGTTGATATAGAAGAACTGGACATTCCCAGTCTCCTTTAGTACCAGATATGTCTCAGCATAAATGTGACAATCCTTGATGGTCTTTTCACTTTTCCTATTATACGGCAAAACTCCCAGTACTTTCCAGGAGAAGCCCAAATCAACCATTGTTTTGTATACAAGGGTTTTGGAAACAGAAAGCCTGAGCTCTGTGGCAAGCATTGATTGGACAGCAAGTGTGTCCAGGTGGCAATCCTTGGCTATCCACTGTTTGATTGCGTCAATGTGGATAGGCTGAAGGAGTTTGGGCTGTCTTTTTGCCTTGGTGGATTTGGCAATTTTCCCAGTATTGCCATACTTGTTGTTGATGTTGGCAATGTATCTGGCCATGGCACCAAATTGGGACGTAATATCCTAAACCGCCATTCCCCTGTTCAAGCAGTTGAGGAGAGTTTCACACTCACTATCTGTCAACCAACGCCAGCCCTTGGCAGGTACCACAGCATCCTGGCTACCAGGGTCAACACAGGGGATGGGGACCTTTGTGTAGAAGGTGGGATCACGCTTGCTTGCAGTGGCGCCATCAATGGTGGCATAAGACACAGGCACAGATGACTCCTCAGTTGTGGCCATTGGCTGATAGGAGGTGTCAAAGACACGAGGGCAGGAAGTGGCAACTCTTGGGTCAAGAGTGCGGGGCCAGGTGACAACTGGGTAAACGGTGGAGGTGTAAGTAACATCAGTGTTCCTGGTGACCCTGGTGTAGGAGACTTTGGTAACAGGCCTTGAGAGTGGCTTCTGTCTGGGATTAAGGCTGTGTGATCTGGCTTGGGACGCAGGAGGTGGTTGACTGGCGCTGACACCTTAGGAGGCCTGTGTATTGGCATGACTCCCCTCAAGTTGGGTTCTGGGTCTGTTCTTGGACCCTCTGGGACGCCCTTGTGGACAGGCTGCCCCGTGGGCTGGTGCAGGAGCTGGTTGGGAATGTGATTAACAGTCTATAAAAATAAAATGAAAAATATATATTAGATTAAATATGTATTTATTTGGATTTATTAGTTTAGTTGTGAGTAGTTGTTTTCTCTTGATTTAGCCTTGAATAGTAACAGAATTTCTATATCCGTGATTTGAAGTGAATAATATTGTATACTTTCCAGTTTTGGATGAATTTAAAGTTTAATCAATTTTTTATGTCTAAACATGGTTGTTGAGATTGAATTTTTCATTTGATTTTATCCAGAGTGGAGCTTCTTGATTTGGGTTGGTGTTTCCTAGTGTGTTTACTGTACATTCAATTTGGATTCCAGTTCCTGCAATTAATATCTGAGTTTACTAGTGCCATTCAAAAGTGATTTGAAATTTGGTTCTTGGATTTGACAATCCCGCAATTTCAAAAACATAGTAAACTTAATGAAAATGGTTGATGGATTTGAATGCTTCAAAACTGATTCCAGTTAATTCATTTTGTCCATTGGAAATATGCAGTTTGACTTGAACTTTGCAAAGTGTCTATGAGTTCCTGCATTTTCAAATATTCAAATAAAAATACAAAGAATTCAATTTAATTAAAAAAAGGCCCTCCCGCAAAAGTGATTCAAAATTTGGACCAAGGATTTGACAATCCCGCATTTTTACGTTCAGGTTCTGAATTTACAGTATCTTCTTTCCCATAAAAATTTTCTCCCTCTCTAAAATCCCATATAATAGTATCATACCCTTGCATCTCAAAGGACATGTCTCTTACATCTGGAAGCTGGTGAAGAGCTGCATGGATCCTAGTACAGTTCACTTTAGACCCCTCCCAATTCAGCAAGGCTTACCAACCCCAAGGCCTCAAGTCAACTCCCACCAAGGTCAGTGAGGCTAACCCCTCCAATCAGCAAAATATGAGAAATACTTATTTAAAAGGCATCCATACCACCTCCTGAGATTTAAAAGCCATCTCTACCCCCACTCTCCCTCTATTCAATCACCATAAGATATCCCAGGAAAGCTGGCCAACTCCCCCAAGATTATGAGGATGTGGGGGCATTGGAACCTGAATACAAGGAGAGATCACCAACATCCTCAATCCAGAACCTATCTTGGTATGGGGCCTGTACAGACCAACCAACATCTGCAATAGTAATAAGCGGTTCAGAGTATCAGAAACTTTCCCCAGCTCATTTGATGCTATGTTTAAGAAGGGGTACTGGCCTTTTTAAAGATGGCTTCCTCTTCACCTGTAATGATGGGGAGAAGCAGATGATCCACCACCGTCACTACTAGGGTAGTCCTAGATTTCATACCAGATCAAATAGATATAGCTTCCCAAGGGTTGAGGGGCTATCTGTTGAGCATGGCTGTGTATATCCCAACAAGGTTCTTTACTACCACACAGGCTGGGCCCTCCTCTAACCTGCCCCTATAAGCAAGGAACCAAACTCATTTGAACTGATCACTCATTCTCCTCTCTTTCCTAATGAGAGCTGAATCAATAAAGTTGGTGGTAAGAAGATGCTCTATCATTGAACTGCTAGTTAATAACCAGAATCTGCAAATACTTGTGTCAGCACCAAGAGCAATCATGGCTGTGTGCTTGCGGGTGACCAGTGGGTATCCATGGTCAGAACGCCCTCTCATTATACAATGACAGCTAGGGGCACAAGGATCACCAAATGCCAAGCCACCAAGAAGGATCTATGCCACCCCCTTAAGTGATAAGCTGGATGGTAGAGCGGGCCGTCCAACTTGCCAAAAGCTACTTTACCAGCCTGGGAAGCTCCATGGCCAAGTAAACACCTATAACTTTCCCTTACCCTATCCCATTTCTAAATAAAGGGAGGTGACTTTTATCTCCTCCTGGGATATGGTCAAGGGAATCTTGTTGCTTTACTAGTCACACCTGACAAGGAACAAGAGGGAAGGGGGCTGAAGAAAGCAATTTGGAGGCCTTCAGGAGCACTAAACTCAACCAAAAATGCTTCAGGATCCCCCAAATGTCCAGCTTGGGTGGCCAGATTTGAGGCAGCTCCAACCAGCACAGCTATTCAAATATCAAATATCTGCCACCACATATGCTTCCCTCACTACTGACAGGCTCTGCACAAGCACCTTCTGGAAGCCTGAGGTCTCAATCAGCAGGTCTTCAAAGATTGTGCTTAGGAAACCAACAGCGCCTTTAATGGTTTTCCTGCTGATGCCATGGTTAGAAAATATGATATAGCTCCTGTTAGGATCTGCTTCTAAATTCCAGGATCATTATGGATGACTAAGAAGCTTTCCCCCTTTCATCCAATGCTTTGCACCCCGGTATGGGAGACAGTTTTCAAGGGTGGTGCAGTATCTGTGAAAGAAAAGACTATATCAGTTAGTGCTGCTTTGAGAAGATTAAGGAAGGAGTTATCAAGACCATTACTTCAATTGAAGTGGGTATAATTGATCTGATCACTAGGTTAAGGTAAAAGTGCTCAATTTCAACCTTATTACTAATGAGCTGAAGTCCAGCAAGTTGATTATGTGGGGTTACAAAAGATGTCTTGGCCTACAGCTCTAAAGAGGCCATCTTGACGGTCCCAAGGGCGTTACTGAGGCGCCTGGAGCTTACTCAATTTCATCTGTCAACAAGCTCCTCCCTTTTTAAATCTTCTTCAAATATTTAGGAGCTCACATATTCACTGGATATATTTAAAGCCCAAAGATCCAGTATGGAATCTCCTAGGCTCTTGGTGGGTTGGGTTTAGAGCTTTGGGAAACCAGTTGCTGTTAACAGCCCCCTTTTGCTGCAGGGTTTTTACCCCCAAGAAATCTCAAGCTGGGTACAGCAGTATTTAATTTAGCTTGCACATGGGGTCATAAATACTTTCAAAGCCCAAACATACAGCATGCAGGATCCATGGTACCTAGATGGGCCGGCTCTAAAGCTTTTTGCAGTATAGTTGCCGTTAGCTGACCCTCATGGATTGCAGGGCTGGCATAATTGAGAGGTTCTGTACCTAGGTTAGCCCTTTATCTTTAAGGGGTCTTCTGGGCTCTAACCTGTGTTTTAAGTCAACAGGCCCTTCTGCATCAAAGATTTTAGAGAAGGGTTCTGAGCAGTGTGTTTATAAACAGTATTTCTGAACACATCTTCTAGATGGAGTCTTTTAGATGGCATTTTTCTAGATAGAGCATTCCATCAATATAATTTTTCATATATATCCTTCCAAGGGTACTTAAAAGCCCTAGATAAAGCAGATGGATATACTGATAGCATACAGAGAAATGAAGAAAAATTATTATAGGGTAAATTTGAACAGGAGAATACCCAACTAAAAGATTTAGATTAACTTGGGGCTAAAGGTTGGATGTCAAACCAATGTAATGTTTAAAAAGATATCATTGAGGTTAGGGGTGAACAATGATAAGTTCTCTGTATTGACAGGATCCATGCCAACAGGGTAGCTAAAACTTGAAGGTCCCCATAAAAATTTAGCATAGCAATTTCTTTTCATCTGCCTTTAAAGAGCCCTTGGGCTACTTGTAAGAGCGTTTGGGATCCCTGTGGAGAATATATTAAGCCAAAGCCGCATGACTAGAGCTTGCTTAAAGAAACTTAATGCTGAGCAAACTTATTGTCAAAACAACAGGGTTGGCCCTCCAGTAAGGTTCTGTCCAAGAGGTTCCGTGACCCCCAACCAACTTCCCCATGGCCTGTAGCCAAATGCAGAAGTCAACTCAAATGGCTAAATCCAGAAACTAGAGCCAGTGTCAATTTCTATTTGATGAACAGCTCAGTTTGGCACTCAGCTGATTACAAGGATCAAACCATCCCCTTTCCAATCCCACTGATCTATTGTCCTAACCTTGTTCCCCTTATAACAATCCACCCCTTCTGTATAGCTCCTGTATCTCAATAAAGATAACAATTTAGTCTCCAATCATCCTTCCCTGTGTAGCCTGGCTAATACAGCACAGCTACAGCATTATCCCAAGAGAGCTATTTACCTTAATAAGCAAAACACAGCCAGGTACATGTAAAGCTTCATCAAAGGGAAATATAATATAAAGCTTTATAAAAGCACTATAGCCCATAGGTACCTCTTTATCAGGGGTTAGTTTAGCTTTCAGCTGATGTAAGGCTATAGGGATACTTCAGTATGAGCAAGGTAAGCTATATCTTCTGCAGGGTAAAGATTTGGGTTGGATCTGTTTTGGTTGAATAGCAAGATTTTTGATGACCAATGGGTATAAAACCCCCCATTGACCCCTGGTAAAGATGCAGCTTGCCTATCCAAGCTGTGCTGTACAATCAAGCACTTAATAAGGATATGGGTGTATACATTATCTATAATAGGTCACAACCTGTCAGAGATGCAGAGAGCTGGCTGCTAACATCTCCTAAAGATGAGAGCGTGCATGTCCTTTATTTGATGATGCTCTAATTCCACCAGACAATGAGATAGATAGTGCAGAGCTGTATAGCAAAGAGAGACCTTTTTTCTGGGATTGAAATCATGTGCATCTTACTTTGATCCAGCACCTACAGTAAAAGGGGTATCATAGAAGGTAGAGTAGGAGAAGTGAGGGTATGAAATGGGAGAAGAGGAGAGGAAAATTGAGGGAGAAAAATAAGGGTTCTCTACCTGGTACTAGATTCTATATGATCCACCCTCCAGAGGGTGAGGAAACTTTTAAAGGTTACTGGGCCAACAGAACCTCTTTTAGAAGAGGGGGGAGAGGGGATCCGGGAGGGAAACTGCAAAATAAGGGCCAAGGGTTGGCTGCACTTCTGTTAGGCACTCTGGTTTCTGCAATCCAGCCCTGCCCCCAGAAATGGCATGGGGAGCATAGTACAATGTTGGTTTGATTCCCTTTGAAACCTCCTCCAAAGCACACCAGCTTTTGATGGTGTAATCGGGTAAAGAAGACTACTGGTTTTTATTTCTTTTTTATATGTAGATATCAGATATTGAAGAGCTTATCTGAGGAATTTCAGAAGTTTTTATTTAAAATATAAAACTTTATAAGCTTATGAAAAGTGTGGCTGGATCTAAAAAGTCAATCTTTGATCCCCGCACGTTTGACTTGAGGAACTTAACGGGACATGGTGAAAGATACTAGTGTTTAGCAAAGATTTAATACCCATTGGACCTGGGTTATTGTACCTTATTGAGGTTTGGTATGGCGGCTTTTTTCATCTCTGCACCGGTTAAGGAACTATATGTAAAGTTTTATATATCTATATAGGATGAGAGTTTGTTTTCAAGCTTATAGGTCTTATAGTAGTAATTTATATTAAGATTTAGATGAGATCAGGTAAAATTTTGCCGGAAGTTAAATAAGCTTTTTTGGCTCTTGATTTACTCTTTTACACCATGAAACTCTTTTTAGCCTTTTTTTAAAATTTTGATGTGTCAAAGGTTGAATTGAAGATTCTTTTGCACTTCATCTTTTACAGTTTTGATCTTGATCCCTCTATTCAAAGGGGTAAATAAAATCTATTTTAAATCCAATCAATTTAAGGTGTGTTTTAAATTGCATTGGTTTGGGCACCTCAAGCTTGGTTTTTTATTTTAGATACCTGTAAAAACATTTTAAAAGGGTCAAGTTTAAGAAAGCTATTAGATCTTTGGACAAAAAAATGATTGAAAAAAGTGCCGAGATCGAAAGATCTGTCGGTTTGGAGAGCTTGACCTCTGGGCTTTGATTTAGGCACTCGCCCAAATTACCGGCTCGATGGTTGATCCTCTGGCATGTTTTGCCATGGCCCCTGGAAAAGTTTGGGTTCGAAAGCTATAAGTTCAGAAATCCTTTGAGGTGCTTTTATAATCTGGGTTCACCCTTTTGGCCTCGTTCGAAATGGCTTTGGTTTCTGCAATAAACCCAGTAAAGAGCTTGAATTTTTTATTATATATTTGACCGTTTAAAGATTGACGTTTGGCAGTAGTAATAGAATACTGGGTCTCTCGATATCGAGTTACTTTGAAGCTGGCAGCAAACCAACATATGGGCTAGAAATACCTAAAAGAGTTTGAATTTTCTCTAAAGGATAACCAAGTTCAGCATTGCTGCTATGAAGCCAGTTGCAAGGATCCCAAGCTGCTTGACAAGGGGCGTAATGGGACATGAACTTCTTTCGTGTTTGACGTAAACGTTATCTGTTGCTTGAAGTTCCCTTTTCCTTCTACGACCGTTATGGGAAGCACGTTAACGATGATTTACGATGCTATATAACCGTTAATCTAATTATAGAACCTACCCCGCAATCACCAACAGGCTTGCTTGAACCCCATATCGCTTTAGTTACATAAAAGGATACTTTTATAGAGAAATCAACTGAGAACTTCAAGCATAGCAGAATATACTTTCGATACCATTTGGCGTGGAACGTGGGGGCTGGGATTCTTGATATTGGATGGCAAAGTTTAAAAGACTGGGGGGTTGGTTATTCTCCGTGTGATTTAAGGTATTTTTAGTTCCATGTTTGAGGACCAATATCAGAAAGTAGTTTCTTGTGGCATGCAAGTGTGGATATGGTTACGTCACTTTATCGGGAGTTGCTGGGGTTATTTTAGTTTTGGTGGGATTTTTCTGGCTAGTGGGAAATGATGGCATTTGAAGTCAAGTTTAGATGTTTTTTTGAGGATCGGTATTTAGTTTAGTAATTGTGTATTATAGTTGGTGTATTAAGATGGTTATTTTAATGGTTGCTTTATTAAAGACTAAGATGATGTGGTTGCTGGGGAGTTGATGGGGAGGTCAGGGTTGTCGGGGATCTCCAAACCTTCGGGGTAAAGCTCTTTGTCAGAAAGCTGGGGCTTGTTTCCGAACAGATCGTCAAGAGATATCAAAGGAATCTCAATGGGTGGCTCGGGAGGGTTATTCTTGTTGAAATCGGAATCGATGACTGGGCCTAGGATAGGACCAAAGATGGGCACCTTGCCAATCACTTTGCCAAGTTCAACATTGAGGCCAAGGTTACCGTTGTCGCTTGCTGGGTATGCGACAACTCCACTAAGAGCAGTGACCAATGCGTAGTAGATGCTATACCGATTCATGAACATATCCCCCTTTGATGGCATGCTTATATAGCTTTGAAAGGTATACTGAATCGGAGATAAATCCCCAGCCGGATTCCAATTTACACACCGACCGATGATTAAATCGCAGTACCACAAATCAACCCCTGTGGAATCCGCAGATCACTCATCACGAGGGCAACTTCATTGCTTCCATATAAACCTACTTTAAACCAAGTCTTCATCTCAAGGAGCTTACTGATGAATCAAAGCGTGCTTGAACCAAATTTGTCAATAATGTTGCAGATCTCAATGCAAAAGCAATCTCCGACATCTTACTTCCCGGCCTCTAGAACGTACCCCACACCAACATGATTTAAGCCCAAACAGATTAGCGCAAACAAGGCATCATTTTTTAATTGCAAATATTTGAAAGTGAGGGTTAATTTAGAGCTCATGTTAAATTCTCACTCTCGGAGAACCCTGGTGCAAACAACCCAATATCAAACTAGTCATGGCTCAAACCGAACCACCGTCATTGGATAAATATAGCTTATCATCGTGAAGCTGTTTAGTCCGGGTGCTTCCGGATCGGGAAGCTCGGTCAAACTTGAAGGTTGCATGGGACTCCTACATTTACCCGTCCCCCTGCTGTGCCAAGACAATATACCACGATATCGAGGAGAACCATATTGAGCTCCAAACTTTGTAGCGATTTAACATGTGATGCTCGATCCCAGCTTAAAATTTCTATGATCCTACCCCTTCAACCCGATCAGCTTGAGAGACCATAGAACGGATCAAATCATCAGCCTGTATACGATAATCTATAAATAAGTATCGCTACAGCTAAAATCTATACTGCAAAGGTACGGTGATCGAAACCAGTTCGCATGCAACTGAACTTAGACCCCATCGGTTAGCTGAGGATTAGATCTTGGCAGCTAGCTATGTTTCACCAAGGTTGACATAACCTTCTTTCCACAAGATCTCAAAATAAAAAAATACCCCCTTTATATAAACTTTGATGTAGACCTTTCCAACAGAAATCCCTACCCACCTAGACTTGGGTGCGACCTTAGGAAACTAACTCAAAAGGGTAAAACTACCCAATCCAATCTCCAACTTTGGTACTAAGAAACCTCTCCCGTTCAAACCTTTCCTTACCAACCCGTAGTTCCGCTGTACAGGATGAGAGGGAATGGCCAAAAAAATTCTTGCCAAGATAGAGATCCAACCCTCACTAAATCTTTCAGGAATATTTAAAAAAATACCAGGCCAATCTAGCTAGCCGTATGTCGTGCATATGCTTCCTGGAAGTATATAGACCAGATACAGGGGGAGGTTTAAAGCAGAGAACAATGCTTTACTAGATATAGAAGGAGAGCCTTAAATAGTATCACGATACACCAGATAGTACCATGTACGCCATGATAAGGCTTTCCTAGTCTACTTTGTATAGTTTGATCTTTGATCCTGGTAAGATACTATATCATGGCAGTAGTTCCACCAGCTACTTGACAACCAAGCCATCTCTCAGGGAGATGATTCCCCAATTGGTATCGATCAAACATGTCGTAACAGCTACAGTCAACCCCTCTCCCGCACACAGCAGGGCCATCCTCAATCAGGATAATGACCCATCACCAGCCCATGAACCCATGGGCAGAATGTTTTCTGGTGGGAACTGCACAGAAGGGATACAGCCAGCTGTGTTGTAACTGTGCTGTTTTAACAGAGTTACACGGGGGAAATATTTGGAGACTAGATAACATTCTTTATTGAGAGATAGGTATTATATAGCCATTGCAAATTGTGGATAGCAGGAACATGATAGCCTTGATCACACAGTAGGATGGTGAGGGGGTATCCTGATCCTGGTAATGAGTCAAGCACCAAAACAAGGTATCCACTGCAAGGCATCTGCTTCTGTTCACATTGTTGGATTTGGAAATTTGAGTCAACTTCCTAGTTCAGCTTAGAGTGCCTGGATAATTGGATCGCGGGTCACAACCCCGCTTAATTGGAACCTTGCTGGTGGTTCAAGCCTGCTGTTTTGACATACAGATGATGGCTTGATCAAACTCTCCATGATACTTATAAGTTAGATGAGGGGATCAGCAAGGTCTCTGAAGCTAGCTATATACTGTTATGTATGAGCTATCCTCTCTAACAAGGATTTTAACTTTAAAGCCTATGGGTTCTAGCATCCCAGCAATCTTTTAAATTGGCAGGATCTGTCTGGGTACCTCCTTCTGGAATAATATGTATATGGGACGTTCAGCAGGCTCTGGGGAGCTGGCATCAGAATTGTTCATCTTTCATCTGTCCCATCTAGAGGGTGGCTGAGACCTTTTTGGGGATGGCATGGATCACTTTCTAGTTTTTTATCCATACAGCCATGCTGCTAAGATACATCACCATTAATTTATTCAGCCCCTCCTTAAATATCTCATCAACAGATACTAAAGAAGCAGATAGGGTATCAGACATTTCAAACATATCAGCCCTAAACTTGAAGGAGCTATATCCGGGTACAAAGGCTGTTCAGCCCCATCCCTGAATGTGATATCCCATCTGTTGGGTCATGCAATGAGACCAGCCCTGCTAGATAAACCAGCCCAGAACCATTTACCAAGCAGTTCCCTGATGAGGGGTAGCTGGTAAATCTCTTTCACCTTCAACTTGTTGAGGGGACTTGATTGGTGAGCAGCTGTAAAAATCCATCTGTTTCAGCAGCAGCAATACTAAAGCAGTATACAGGGAGGTGACAGTAAGATATACCCTTCTTATCCATCAAGAGCTGACACTACCTCTGTATCTACAAGGGATTATAGGGTACTGGCAATAAAAAGGACCTCTAGATCTCTACCTAACTTTATGGTGCATGTCAGAGGGAAGTGCTCCAGTTTTATACTGGATACATCTTTGGGATTGGTGAGGAGGGCTTTCAGATCTTGGGGGTTATTGGCCACTGAGGGGTTAGTGAAGGATTTCCAGCAGAAGGCTTTAGCTGAGATTACCCCAAAGCCAACCCTTCCCACCTTGAAGCTGTAGGCCCCCTACTATGTTATCTGCACAGGCATGTTTCTGTGGAGGAGGTTGCTTATTGTGATATGATGCACTTGAGATCCCATATACTCAAATCCAGGGGGATGAAAGATATTTTCTGATACATCTGTGGAGCCTGCAACGCCGCCAGCTATACCCTGCTACAATATTGTAGGGCAAGCTTTCCTTGATGAGTTCTCCAGGCGGGCATGAACCCTGTACATCCTTACCCAGGACAGCTTTGTGTATTGGTGGGAGACTGTGGGCATCCCAGCCCTTGACAAAATCCTTGATTGATCATCAAAAGATCTTACCTGTAACTTTAAGTAAACAGCGGGTGTTGCCACTGGAGAAGAAAGCATTATATTCTGTGCATCAGCTTTATTCATGGGCAGGATGGTATCAAGAGCAGGATCATCAGGGCATCTCTGAAAAATCTGAATGCTTTACGCATCATAGCTATTGTCTCCTTTAAAGCTAATGGCATTAGTGCTGCAACAGAACTGTTTACAGTTCATTACTTGGTATTTAAAGAGTGAAATGGCACAAAAGGGGACTTGAAGGGGATCAGTAATAGTATCATATCTATTAAAGAAGCTGGATACTCTTATATTGTGCAGGAAAGCCATTATATCATCAATGGGATGGCATTTGCAGCGTTGATCAAGGTAGGGATCACCAGCGTTGTTTGTACAGCTTAAAGATATTTCTGTAAATTGATCTTGCTCCTTCCATGTAAGCATGGGATTCTGTGGTGCTAGCAAGGAGAATGAGGTCATAACATTAGCCCCATCATGGGTCAACTTGATGAGTGCCCCATGTTTCATGAGATTCATTGAAACCTGAGTTATCCAAACTGATTATAAGACTAGGTATAGTGGTAGAGCTTTATTTATTTTTGGGTGCTAGCATGTCAACCCCCCAAACTTTACTTTTCTTTCTATATGTGCTAGTTAAAGCTTTCTATCCACCCAGATATGCCTTTCTAGCCCCCCTGATTGTGGGTCGGGTATCTCCATACTATACTTTGGGAAGTGCCAGGTACTTTGAATGGGGTTTTGATATGATATGTGGTCTTTTGAAGCCCTGATATGGGTTTATTTTATCTCAAATCCCACTATCATTTATTCATTCATTGGGGTGCTCTTGATAGCTCAGGATCACTTTAAACCATAATTTCCATTGTATTGATGACCAGGTTAATTCTTAAATCACTAACTTGGTTGCTATTGCAGCTGCTGTGATGATTTATGCTACCAGGCTGTCATGAAATCCCCTGGAGACCCATATATTGGATGCTTACAAGGGGCTATTGCAATGATGATGGTTAACCCTGGCTATATCTGCCTTCTCTGTGGTATTATTCTTCAAGCAGACCAGGATAGTTCACCTATTTTATCAGAAAAGGTCATAATCCATGTGATGATGGATCCTAACAGGTTCCCTGGACAGAGGCCACCCTTGTTATTCAAGAACTTTATAGAAACAACTTTTCCCTCAATAGAATGAAGTAGGTTAAAGTTGATACCCTCCACATTTTCAAGAAAGTTAGGACCAGGATTCTTTTTTGCCAGAGATCAATATTAATTTACTGGGGTCAATGAGTGTTGATCAAGGTTTAGCCTGTTTTAAACACTGAGTAACCTTTTTGGGCCTTTGTAAATATTATGGCCCTCATCTATATCAGTAACTGACAGATAACAATTGTTGGTGGGAACAATTTTTGACACAAGCAGAGGGGCTTCCAGGCCAGAGGATAATGCCCACCATGGGATGGGAGCCAACTCAATAGCGTAGGATAAGGATTGATCAAGCAAGAATCAAGGACCAGAATTTGATACCATGGAATCCACCAAGCCTGTAAAAGTAATGTAGAGTACTCCAAACATCTGCGGGTAAGTGGCATCAGTAGTGATAACAGTTTCTTGAGGGAAATAAGGAATAAGGGTTAGAGGAGGGGTCATTGGTACAAGGTATGCAGGCAGATAACTTGTACTTATTATGAAATAGTCTGGACTGCACTGTGTATCACTTCCCTTCATGTCCAAATGTTTCTGGGACTCTGGTCCTTGCCAAGGGGTTGGTAATAAGTATATTCTCCAGATTAAACTTGGAGTAGACTGGATTTGGAGGTTACTTGGTGAAATGTACAGTTCCAAAGGGTGATCCAGGTGGACAGAATAACATGGGCAAGGGGCTGCAGGATTGTTGGTAGGAGTGATGGGGGCCTGTGGGACTGGAGTGGAGATGATAGAATACTAAAATTAGATAAGATATAATTTGTTTGAACCAAAGGTTAATTTAAACTGTATTATTGAAATGACAACAATGCCATTCTCAACATAGCTGGGTTCTTATACTATCAATTTTTGTGTCTCCAAAATTTGCGGGCTTTAGGCCAGTAGGCATTCTTCCAACAGGACTTTGGCATTTGGGGGGCTTCAAAGGCAGCTAATTCTGGGTTGGCTGGTGTTGGTGAATAGAAGTGATAATTTTCCTTTTCTCTGTCTCTATTCTCTGCATCACGCAGCCTGGCAAAAATGCATTAAGGTTTGGTGCTGGGGACTTGTACTGACTGACCCTTATTGGAGGGCTCATTTTTAAGTTTTGCTTTGATCTCCTTAAGGCAGATGGCTGTTTCTGCATAGTTTTAAACCTTTGGTGGTGCGCATTTGACTGAGGCACATGCTCTATTTGGGAAATACCCTTGGCTTTGCAGGCAGCTCATCAAACAACTTTCATATTTGAGATTAAAAAACTTAGGCAGCTGGGTCCTTGGCCCCCTGGGTTGGCAGGCCGCTTATTCTGAGGACCAGGGTTCAATTCCTGCTTTTTACTTGTTTTCAGTATCACAATTAAAATGTCATTAATAAAATTAACCAACATAATTAACTCAGTCTGCAAGTTTACTTACTGAATTTCAATAATTTGTTGATATTCAGTCAGTGGACAGTATTTCAGCATTTGTCCACCAAAATCATATTTCTCCCAAACTAAGTAGGTTTTCATATCAAATTGTTAAGTCAGAACTGTAATTTTAAAACAAACAAACATAATCTAAGCCCCACTTAAGCCAAGAATCAGTTTCAAGCTCAAAAACTAATATAGCCTACTATGAAAATCAACTGTATTTGTTTTTTTTACATTTAAGTTGACTCCAGTAAGTAATATCTGGATGTTACCCCAAAAAAATCCATATTGCTCTCAAAAAATACACAATATTCTAAAAACCGTTTTATATATTTTAGAATACTTTTTTATTATATATATGATAAGATAGGCATTGATAAAAGACTTATATCATCTTTCATAGCTTTCTTTGTATTACAAAGCTATTCATTGTTATATTAAACTCATTTGATAAACTTAGTTTCTTTCTAGAAATTAACTTAAGCTGAAATTTGTATGTTAAATCTAGAATTTATGTGTAAACATAGTTTTGATTTTGTGTTAAATTGATGAGTTATCTACATCACAACAAAGGAATTTAGCTAATCAAACAGAGTGACATAGTTCAAGGAAGTTTTAATAGCAAAATTACTATAAAAGAAGGCTGACTGTCTCCATGTCAGCACCTTCAATGGTTTATTACTGAAACACTATCACTTAGAGAGAAAACATCCATATAATGGTATAATGATCCATAAATGAGTACTAAGGGCTGTAATTTAGACTATTATCTTAAATTTCTATTATCTGACTTTTGAAATTTATGTATGTAAACCTTTAATTTTTACATTTAAAATAAACCAATTTGGCATCAAAAATCACTTCCATAAAATAACCAAGCTTTATAAATTATTCATGTAGTGTTTTGAGTAATAATGTAACTGTTCTTATGCTGACAGTCAAAATTAAAGAATTATTTTATGCTGGAAGTCTTAATTAAATATTTTTGACTATACTGACACTAACAATGTCAATACTTTATTTAAGCATAGCTTTTGATTTTTTTACTATTAAGTTAGCTCTTAAAGCAATTTTTTTATATAGCCCCTGAACTATTTAATTACCAAAAAAATAAGTGTTTATTTAAGTTACTTTTATTTTTCTGCATTATTTTTACTTTATGAACTTTACTCTAATTATTGTAGGGAAAATCTTCCAAGAAGCCACCAAAGAATCTCAAGTCAACCAAGAAAGTGCCCAAAGCCTCTGAAAAAGCCCAAACTTCCTACCCCAACAAAAAAACAGCCAAAGCTCCCTCAAAGAAACCAAAGACAAAGGAGAAGACCCCATACCATGAAAGTGAAGAGCCCTCCCCTGACCCCTCTTCTTCTATAAGCTGGTACTAATCAGAAGGAGATGAGGTCCCACTAAACAAGCAGGGAAAAAAGAAGATACTCAAGAGTCCAGATCCCCAGTCAAGCCCATATTAATCAAGCCCCAAGGTACCAAGCCCAAAGAAATCAAGCCCATTCCAGTCTAAGAAGTGCAAGAATCCAACTCCCAATAATTCTCCTCTGCTGCCCAATGAATCTGCACCTCCATCCTCCTCATCAAGTATCAATAGATAATTCTTGATTATTACCTGTCTGACTACTATCAAGCACCAATTGGACCATGGAATCCCTTCAAGGTTCACAACATATGTAACTTCAAAGGAGAGTTTAAGCACCCAAAGAAGTTTCCTCAGTTTTTCCCTCTGATGTCTGTCAAAGGAGGTACAAGTATAGTCTGTGATGGCTATGTTTTTAATTGCAAAAATCAGAAGAGAGCAGGAAGAAGCAAGCAATATGTGTGTAAAGATAGAAGCTGTGCTGTCAGGATCAACACATAAGGATAAGATAAAGTTACTAGTGAAAAAGGAGAACAAACATGCAATGCTCCAATCAAACTTATTAAAAAGCTTCTAAAGTGGTACCTCTACCCAATGATTCCAGTCTCCAAAGACATTGAGGCTTCTGATCTGGCGGTTAAGGCCACTACACACTTAAGTAATGAGAATATGAAGCACATCCCTGACTGTGACCAGTTAGTGAAGTACATATGTGATAAACGCTATGATCTATTCCCCCATAAGAAATCTGCCATGGTCCAAGGAGAGTTAGTCTTGACAGAGGAGTTAAAGATGTTCAATTGTGATGAGGTATTCCTTTTACATGATTATGGGCCTACAGAAGAGGCAAGAATTATATGATATGCTACACAACAAAACCTGGAGCAATTAAGAGATTCAGAGACCTGGTTATGTGATGGTACCTTTGCAGTATGCACCCGCCTTTTTACCAACTATGGGTTGTACATTTCCACATTGAATGCAAGGTGCTCCCATTTTCCTACTTTCTTATTCCTGGGGCAACAGAAGAGATCTACACAAGGGCCTTTGAAATCCTTCAGGAGGGCATCAAGGCCCTAACCAATAATAAAAAGAGTCCCCCTGGTTATAACACTAGAGCCAAATCAGATGATGATGAAAAGGATGAAGCCACCCTTGCTGCAGAAAAAGAAGCTCATGATAGAGCACTTGGTCCCTTAACTATAATCATGGAGTATGAAACTTCCCAGTATAACGCTTTTGTAAATACATTTGATGAAGAGTTCCAGTGGTTTTTTATTATCAACAGGCTGTTAATAGGCAGCTAAAGGGTCAATCTGATCTCAGCAAGATCCACCATATAGATACATCAGTAAAGTGCAAGTTCTTAATTCAGCATTTTTTATCACTAGCCTTTGTAAATCCAGAGCATACTGGACAAGCTTTTGACCTCCTATGTCAGGATTCATATGCCAAGAAACATGAGGGCGCCTTCTAACCTTTCATTGAATAGAATGAGCCACAGTTGATTAGAGTAAGGTCACTAAGCACCAGAGCAAGCCCAGAGCCAAAGCCAACTGGAACTGCTACCAGGCAGTTCTTAAGGATGAGATAAAAACTACTTTATTTTTGGAGGGCTGGTATAAGCATATCAAGTCCTTCTTTGGAATCAAGCCCATATATAACACCTTCTATGAGCACCCCAAAGTCCAACAGGGGAAGACTGTTGCATCCATCAGAGATATTGAGAAATGCCCATCCAAGAAGAATAGAATCACCAAAGAGAAACAATATCAAGAGATGTCAAAACAGCAGGCTCAACCTGCAAGCAAAGTTCCAATTAAGCAGGTTTGCGACCTGCAATCCAACTTCCCAGTGACTTGAAGCCAAACTAGGAAGTCAACTCAAATTTCCAAATCCAACAACCTGAAAAAAGCTGATCCCTTACTGTGGATACCTTGTTTTGGCGCTTAACTCATTACAAGAATCAAGCCACCCCCTTCACCATCTAACTGATTGATCAACGCTATCATGTTCCTACTATTCACAATTCACACTAACTATATAATACTTATTTCTTGATAAAAAAACATTATCTAGTTTCCAAATATTTTCCCCTTGTAACTCTGCTGAAACAGCACAGTTACAACATTGGTAGCAGAATTAGGTTTTGCATCCTACTTTATCCCTCAAAATTTCACCTGTTGCCTGTACTTGCTGTGGTTAAAAAATCTTTGATAGAATCATGTCTGGCCTCCCACTAGACTGGGCGCCATACACACCTGGTACCAAAATTACCTGATGGTTTTGTCCTGTACCAGAACATTGTAATCCCAATCTCTGTCTTAAGCGCCTTGTTGGCACAAGGGTTCTTCCAAGCACCTACCACTGTCTCTTGAGCCACAGATGAGAGCATCATGCCAGCCCACGTAGCCCAAAGACTTCAGAGTGCCGCCTTGGAACCATTTGCTGGAGCCAGTGACAACAACGCCACAGCATGGATTCAATCTGCCCATAGTAAACTGGCACAAATAGGAATGCCTGCAATGCTTCTGGATTGCAGAAATCTCTATCTGACTCACACACAACGCTGGCACCTGGTGTGACAAGTGGAACAAGGATCACACTGAGAAGGACTGGGACACCTTCAAGCAGGACTTCTTGGCAAGATTTGTGCTGAAAGACACTTCACTTATGATCATATGCCAAGTAAAGAATCTCACCCAAACAGGCACGGTTAAAGAGCACACCCAAGCATACAAAAAACTCCACCTATGTGCCCCCTCATATATGGCCTTTGACACCCCAGCTACCCATCTCATGTACTATGACGCACTCAAGTCACATGTAATGATACATGTAAACCTGGACCAAGTGACCAACTTGCAAATCCTGTATTGTGAGGCAGAGAAAGCAGAACAAACATCTAATGCTCTTCACAAGGCGTAAAATGGGAAAGAGGGAGCAACCCAAAGATTCTCATCCAACTGGACGCTCTAACCAACTGCCTCCTGGGACAATAACAAAAATTTGAACCACAAACCTGCAGGTTCAAATGGGCATGAAAGCAGGAACAACAGCCAGTCAAACCATACCCATTTCTGTATCACTACCACACAAGACAATCAAGACAAGGGGAAAGCCCAGGGAGAGCACTAAGCAAGCTAAGCTCTCCCCACACAACCCATCACTTGCCCAACAATAAGTACCAACCCAAGGACATGG